>JAPMOR010050590.1:0-39636 GCA_026543865.1 Argiope aurantia | reverse complement strand
GTTAACTATTTTAACTCTTTTAGCTGGATAGATTAGGAAATTCTAATTTGGATTGATTTGAATGAATAACAATTAATTCTTTTTGGCTTGCGCATGTCTTGCTTAATTTGGCTTCAATAACACTGATTTAAAATTGAATCAGGTAGATAGAAAATTGATTTAATTTTTTAGCTTTAACAAGTGTTAAAAGCGACAAAAAAATTTTCTACTCTTTATTGTTATTGTTTAGATTTGAACTAAATGGACAAAATTCCATACTTTTAGTTTGGACAAGATTTAAATAAATTGAAAATTTTTGGCATAAAAAAATCGATTTCAATATGGTGTAAAATAGCTACGGTATGGTGTATTAAATCTTACAAATAATATCAAAAAGTTTGGTATGATCATATTTTAGGCTTCCATTTGGTTAAATACAAATATAAACTGGGTAAATCCAATCTAATTACAAATTATAAATCGTTTAGCTAAGACAGGTTTTGAAACTGCTGAAAAATTTTGGTGTCATTGGCAGATAATTGAAACATTTTTTGGTGTTCTAAGTTTCAGTGTCAAGATATTATTTGAATATCTAAAGAGAACAAACAAAATAGAAGGTGCAACAATCTCATAAAATTTACATATTTGAATGTATTTTTTAATTTTTAAAAATTTTTCTCTATTTGATTTTGAAAATGCAGAAAAAGGTAGTCCCTTGCGGAGTCGACGAACATTTTCAACTTCTTTATGCTGCATCAAATAGAATCAGTTTCATTTGAAATAAATCGATAAATATTAGACAACATTAAGCCTTAAAACATTGCTTTTCAGAAAATGCTTACCTCAATTTACGAATCTGAATTCGATTAAAATATCAGCTAACTACTACCTCAACTCAGCTAAGCTGCCTGCGAACTGGGCCCTTGCCAGAGCCGATTTGATGAAGCCTCCGATGTTCCACTATTGTATATAAGCGTCAATGAATCATCCGGTTATGGCATATAAAACTGTGTATTGACTCAGCTAGAGAGCAATAATTCCGGCAAACATTCATGGACTCATATTCATATACGAGAGCCCATAAAAATATCGAGAGTTCTAAAATTAGAAGCTATGCTTCATTTACTCAGTATTGACTAAATCGGTAATTTGTGATCCTATAAAAAATGATTGAAACCCTTCCTCAGAAAGGAAAGGTCTCCCAGCGGCTTCTTTTTCCGACTTTAGTACGTGATTTGGTTGTACGCGAATAAATGAGGAATAGCTTAATATTTGTATGCATTATTTTAATTGATATCGGAATATGCATATGTAGTAGCGGCATTATTTATATATTAAAAAGTAAAGAATATCCAACATTTGAGCAGAACTTTTTGCGTTTTTAGTGAATGTTTATTAAAAGTCTATAAACTAGAATAAAAGTTCCGAACATAACTTGCATGTAAACATGTACTTGTAAAAATGGTCAGTATAGAAAAATTCTTCGAATTCTTCTTCTTCTTCTTAGAAGTAAATATTTCCTGTTTAGAATTAAGATAAAAAATAAAATCTTCTGAAAAGTTCTCTTTTTTTTAAAAATATTTTACTGTACATATAGAATAACATCGCAGAATATCTTTCCTATTTCATAAGTTTCTGAAATAAGTCTTTTTACAACATTTTATAGCATTTGGGTTTGCTACATTATTGTTTTAGATGAAATGTTTCGAAAAAAATAAGCTATTTCACACATACCTGCATTAAAACTTCCACAAATAAATTTTCTCAGTTTCAAAGCACATGGTAGGTAAGAAAGCATTGTATTCGTGTTTTACACTAAAACCATTTTTAATCATTTATTTAAAAAAAATTTACGAACCACACAGAATTGTAGTGTCATAAAAAACAATATAATGTCCATCTGAAGTGCTGGATTGCTTCTAGAGCTGACTGCTTGAACAATTAATTGACTTTCTAATCTTTCTTTTTCTATGTAATATTTTGTCATTGTGTGATTCCGGAACTGCAATGGCACCAGTTTGACTCCATGGAATTCACAATACTTTTCTTATTAGTGCTTCTCAGTTGAGATTTCTGCCTCTTCAAGAGTTAGATTAGGGAATTTGCAACTAATTTACGATTTTCGTCCAATTTTCTGAATTATCCGTTTTTAAGAAAAGAATGTCTAACATTCCACATTCAACAGCTGGTACAAAAGATTCTAAATAATTTTCCGAAATGCCTGATTCATAAAGACCTAATCGGGATATATTCACATCAGATTGTTTTATGGTGAGACATTTTGCCCTATTCCTCTATAGTCGACAAATAAAACTCGAATTTTGCAAAGCTCATTGCTACTATAGAGTTTTGTGTATACGAGACCACAAAATCTCTCAAAGCGCAGAACATTTTCTGTTTTCTCATTGGTGCAATATCACGCGTCATTGTTACCGAAACAGCTGCAGATTATTGACCGTCCCCCTTATTTTTTTTTCAATCGATTTTATTTTAATGTACAAACTTATTAGATCTTGAAAACACCTGCGCGATTTCACAATCAATAGAAATACAAGAGAACGAAAGAATAAAACATTTTTTTAAATCTATTAACTTTAGTTAAATTTGACTCCCAGAAGTACTTAGGAGATGCGGTAGAAAACCTAGTAGAGAACTCGATACCAATGAATAATTGGTCACATATGGTTCACACACAGGCATTTGCTGTACGAGGAACCAGCACCAACAGCATGTGAATGCTCTAATTGGTATGAATATTGAGAATTTCGAGGAGATTTTCTTTAAGCGGTGGCCTGCTCTTCGTTTAATAAGCTGATAGATGAGAAGAAAGGTCAGAGATTGACCACTTTGTAGCTGGAGGCAAACCACCTCGAACAGGATGCCAATTCGATAAATCGACCAGTGAATGTTATTTTAAAGACAGCAAAAAACTAAAAACAGCAGTCGGCCACAACAAATCCTGTCGATACTGCCTAGTTCAGTGGTGGCGGTACACAAGAAGTAGAAGTATGAAAAAATATAACCTAACATTAAGTAATCCTTCATAAAGCTCCCTATCTTCATCTTTCTACTTTAAAAAAATATATTGGCTTTTACTATTTGATATGATTTTTTTAAAAATTTGTTTTCAAGATTGCATTTTATCTTATTACTAGTGTTAGCACCGGCATCCTGGTATAGAAGGAGCGCGTCTTCCAATTGATCCGGGCGCCCTGGGTTCGAGTCCCGGTTTGGGCATGGTTATTCTTCCGTTGTTCTATCTGTGAGATGTGTGAATGTGCCCTCCTGTAAAAAGGGGTTGTGCAAGCGAATGAGTGATGCGTGAGTAGCAAAGTCGTACTCTTGGCCCTAGTTGGCGCTACTATAAAAAACAAGAGATGCTCTCCCACCGGCTTAAAATCACTGTCTTCGTAACAGCGGGCTTGTCTATGCCAAATGCCATAAGAAACAACAACAACTAGTGTTAGCAGATTTTACAAGTTGACAGGTCCTGGAAAATGATAATTTTTAAAGAACTTTTAAAATAAGATTATACCACATCTTTTGCACACCTTAATCAGAAATGGTTCTTGAGTTAATAGACTCCATCAAACCAAATCTAGAAATGCGAGTCTTATAAAATCAGAACATATTGTTCATTAAAGCCTTTGTAATGTATGTGAGTAACGTAACATTTTCGAGGGGAAAAAAAACTGATCTTTATTTAAAAATCCATTTAATTTAAAAAATTAAATTTAATGGAATAAAAAATACTCGAAGCATTATTATTATAAATTTTATAAAAACAACAATTTTATTTCTTGTAAAAATCTTTAATAGTTTCTAACTTTCTCATATTCGAATTATAGAAATCATTACAACTGTAAAAAAATTACCTTGCGATTTCAAGGAATACCCATGTTTAAGAACTCCCAATTCATAAAAAGGTTATTGACATTATACCTGTCTGTGAATACAATTTGAAAATAAAGTAAACAAGAAAAACGACATTTGGTATTGATCTTTATTTTAGAACTGTTCTACATCAGAGTTTGATCCATTCAAGTACTTCAGCGAATCAATTATTTGTGTGTGGATGCCCATGTGAAAGAGATAACTCAAGAATTGAATAAGCCAGAACAATCATTCTTAGTATAGGTTATTTATGATATTCTAATTGAAATCAAATTTTGAATAGATTGAAATAAATGTAAAATTTTCGAAATGCATACTTGATTTTTTTATATTATACCACAAGGTAACCTTAGTTTCTCAGGAATAAGATCTAAACAGAAATTAAGGCCTTATTTTAGTTTTATGGCTGCTTGCGTTTTTTATTTTCGGAGAAAGATGGCAAACATAAACGCTTCACCTTGTCGAAAAATGCTAGATCGTGGAAAGGAGATCGTTTTTATGGTTGAGATCCAAAACTTATTTTCGGAAAAGAAATAAAGATATTGAATTTGTTGGTGCAAAGGATGTGAAAATCGGGCTATTTTTGATAATAAATACGATCAGCAAGCAACATTACTGCATCTTGAATGATAAAATGAAAATATAAATGCAGATAGTTTCACGACATGTTCAATAGAGAGGATATGCTATGTATATGAGGTTTCTTCTTATTGTTACCTAATACAACTATCATTAACGATTTAAATCTTTCATAATTTATACACAGTTAAGTTAACGACAGAATTAGTATTAAGAATCGTTGACAAATTAACAAGTACTGTAGAATCTGTTTGATCTGACGTATGTGAGACTAGACATCTGTTGAATTATTTACAGTGTCCGGTTATAAAGAATCAGTGAATTATTCAATGATACATCTTTTACACAGAGAAACGGGTTAATTTTATATTAAAGTTAAAATTGTATTAATATGTTGCGTAGAAATATGTAAAAAAAAATCATATACCGAAAGGGTAGAGGTTTAAAGATTTAACGGTAAAGAATAACTCATCGCCGAATAACATGTTATAATAGGTGTGTCAGACTAGTGGGCACGTTGGAGAAACAAGTATCAAGATAGATAGAGAGATACTTTTATATCAAGAAGCAGAAGATATGCAACAGTAAATGGATTGAAAGCTGAAGATGATTAATTAATATATAGCAAAAAACTTGTTTCCTTTGTGTCAAATAAAATAAGCCAATAACTTGTCAAATAAGTCACTAAGTCAATAACGTATTCTGATAGATGTTCTTGTCATTTTATATTTATTGTTTACTGCTTGTTATTAAAGACAGAAAAATCCCATTGATTTTATCTGGAATGTTTATTATTCTACTAACAGAATAATCAATTTTGATTAAACAAATCTAAAGAATGTAGGTTGAATTATTCAGTGAATTGAATTCAATTTAATTAAAATTAAACAAGAAGTGGCAAACGAATCTGAATCAGATTTACATTTCCATAGTCAGACATATGTACAAATTAAATTTTTAGAAGGTAATAATTTTACATTCTCATATACGAAGTATCGAGAAAATATTACAATCGTCAAAAAATTCAAACTTGAGATTTTGATGAATCTCTACATTTTAGATCTCCTTGAATTTGAGAAACACATTTAAAAAATGTCTGTTTCTGATAAAAATAGTTCAGAAACAATTTGAGCTATGTATGAAATTTGGTATCCCGTCTTTACACCAAATTTGCAGATTTTTTTGTAAATTTTGAGCAAAATGAGACTTTTGAGGAAGTCTGTTTGTTCGGATGTTTAAATATAAGTTAACACGATAATTACGAAACAGTAAGTGCGAGATAAATAATCTTCGTTGCATATATTCAACATTTTATAAACACTCATCAAATTTTGAGTCAAATCCAACAAATGGTTGAACGTCAGTGTGGAACGAAAAAATAAACTTTCAATTTTTAATTTATAATAGCAGGGAAAAGTTGCCTTCTGGTGTAGATAAGATAAATTGAAAATATGAAAAATATTGGAGTACGTTTTGAGATGCCACAAGGACGTTAAATTGTCATAAAAACACACTTTTTGGAACTTTTTCAAAGATTTTTGCGTATCTCGATTGTGAAATAAAATTTTTTAAATAGGAGTTATATTATGAATCGAAATATAAAAACAGTTTTACTATTGCATTGGTATGGCATCCAGGACACTGAATCATCTCCGGAGGGGATGTTATTGAGGGGAGGCGGAGACCTATCAGCGCGTGATAAAAAGGTCCGACCTGGAGTCCGGTCAGCAACATTGTCGAATTCAATTAAGCGCATTCAAGGCGCTCCGTGGCTTGTGTAACTGATTAACGTAACCGATTTGTTAGTTCTTGTGTGCTTTCTTATGAGTAAAAATGGTTCAGATTAAATTAGTAAAGACAAGAAAAATGTCGAAATGTCCTATTTTTGGAAAATTTAGTGATTTGCTTGAAGTTGAACTGCCTACGAATGAATCTCTTATGAAGTGCTTCTATTATAACATCAAAACTGCTTCAGTGAAGGATGCTTCTGTAAATGAAATTTAAAAAACTTTGAGAGAGTCTTTAGAAACATATTGTAACAAAGAGGAGGAGTTCAGTTGTTCATTTTCAAGCCATGGGATCATGTCGATGCAATCCTTTGAATCGAAGTTTATCTTTGGAACTTTAAACTTCCTGATTCTGCCTCTACTTTCTGTTCTTGCTTTTAAAACAAGTCGTAAAGCAAATTCTCATTGAATAGCAAAGGATATATTATATATATTGAACAAAAGGATAATTTCTGGTGAAGCAAATTACCCATTTCTTTGAATAATCAGGTCTATAACGTTCTTGAGATCGTCATAGGGATATCGTGAATATGAGGTAAGATTAAACAGATGTTGGAACCATAAGTACATAAAGGTTTTAACTTAATATTAAATTACACAAGCACATATACTTTCACAATATACTCTGCCAGTCATAATATATATTTTAAGGATCTAGTTGGTTAGCCTCTTCTTGTAAAGGCCACTGTTTTTCTTCAGCACTGTCGGTGTCGCCTGTAACCGTTTCTGACACACTAGTATTTTTTGCCCGTTTTTGATTAAACAACTATTTTATGTAGTTCTACACTTTTTCTTTATTCTGTCTTCCTCACAGCGCTCTAACTAACTAGGTATCAATATTATTTATTACCATTTAGGTAATATTGATATTATATTTAACTGGTAATATTATATTTATACCAAATCTGAGCCAAATAGTATAGTAGACACGATTATCGAATTTCCCCGGTTTCCTTGTTCACACGCAAGTAGTGGAAAGAGCTGTGAAATTGGAGACCAAAATCGACTCAAAATGTCTATGGTTCAATCGCAAGAGAAGGATACACAAGAGCAAAGATTGATTAATTCACGTGTGAGTATGCCAAAAGTTTATACATAGAAAGATAGTTTAATGTGTCATTGAAGTAGAAACAAACATTTTACAGCTGTAACATTTATAATCATTAAGGATACTGAAGTAAGAAAAACATTTGACGTTAAAAATATTTTATTATTATCACTGCATTTTGTAATTAATAATTTTTTCTGTAATGCTTATACATGTATTTAAAGCCATCTTTTGTAACATTGTGCTCACGAAAAATTCATAAAAATTATTTTATCAAGGTTTATAGTTTTTCATTTTTTTTTTTTTTTTTACAAAATGAAGTTTTTTGCGGCATCTTAAGATGTTGTAGTATTGCAACCAAACTTTTTTTTCTTTTTGAACCTGAAAGGCAACTTTCCCCCACTTTTATCAACCTAAAATCTAAACAAATTTTTTAAAAGCCTATTTTAAAATTTGTCCATTTTTTTTTCAAATTTTAAGCTTCTGGCGGCAACTCAAGATATTGTTGTATTTCAACCAAATTTTTAAAAATTCTTTTTTAAACTAAAAATCAACTTTTCTCCACTATTAACAAACTAAAATTAAAAATAAAATTAAGGCCATTTTCGTTCCAACCTATTAAACGTCTGTCAGTCTGTACTTTCAGAAAGTACAAAAGCAAGAACGCAAAAATGCAATGACATAAATATATCAAATTTGGTATGATATTTTGTGACTACAAGTGTAATTTTGGGTCAAATTTTTGTTTCAATCGGTTGGGAAAAACGCGTCTAAATCACAAATTCGATTTTCGGATACCAATAACCGCACTCCAATATTTAATAACCAAATCTATAATTATTATAATTTTTTTGTTATTTGTAGGTGAAATAAGACTCCCTAGTACATTGTACTGAAAACATTATGTTGCTTGGATTCAATATTATAGCTTTTTGTTAAAGTATTACATTGTTTTCTATTTGTTTTTAGAATAAACGAGCTGCCTCTGTTCTTGGCCTGATGGCCGATTGTGAAATCAAAATTGAAAAAGCATAAAATAAAGCTTTATAAACTAAGTAAAGATAATTATGTTTTATTTGTTATAACAACAGGGCTTTGTGAACCGTAAACGACAAAAATCAAAACTAAAAACTAGGAAATAAAGAAGTGCAATGAGATGATGATCATAATACCAGTACTATTACCACTGTGCGATTAATTTTGTGCAACTACATCTTATCAAAATAAAAGAGAGCATTATTTTAAATTGTGAATGCATATCAGTGGCATTCTCTTTAGTTAATTATGCTTGCAAAGTGTCGAAATTAATTGGCAACAAATATTGGCGATAATTGTTGGGTTGGAGACTCTGTACGTTGTTTTATTATACTCTTTATAATTTTTCTATATATACGTTTTTTTTTCTTTAAAAATTAAGCAGTGAATATCGTCTCCCCGAAGCTTTCTCGCATATTCTCTAACAAAGGCGTTATCTTAGAAAACGTCTTGCCTGGCTTTGGCGCATAATGGTTACGAAATATTAACCTTTGGCGTGAATCTAGTATTTTTACTGAATGTATCGTGTAATCCTTGGTGGGTATTTGGCGATTAATTCCTGGCATACGGTTAATTATATCCGAAAATCGAATTTGTGGTTTGAACGCTTTTTTCCCAACCTATTAAACAAAAATCTGACGCGGAACTACTATTGTAGTCAGAAAATTGCATACCAAATTTGATATATTTAAGTCTTAATTTGCCTTGAATAAAATTAATTTCTTAAGGTAAGAAGTCAAAGAAGGATGCATTTCTCCCGATAATCATAATATTAAAAGTATACAAAAATCACTACTCCCAAAAAATGTAAAACCACTCCAAGGTTTTTTTGGTTCAATGTTTATAATAAGTTTAATGACTCTTATGGTAAAATTAGAGAACCCTTAAATAATCTCCTTAAAAAAGATACACCATGGCAGTGTACTGAAGAATGTCAAAAAAAAAAAAAAAAACTTTGGAAGCACTAAAAAATAAATTATTAACTTAACCAGTGTTATAGCTACATAATCCTAATTTACTTCTTTATGTTTTTTGTAATGCATATCAGGTAGCCATTGGAGCTGTTCTAAAACAGTGTGACTGCTCTAGTAAATTACATCCTGTCGACTATTTTTGAAATGTAAACATATTTGAGCAGTTGCGTGGCAGAATAGAAGAAACTTTTGAAACTTTAAAACTTCGATTTTCTTCACTACGGAAGGCATAATTTACCTACAAAGAATAACTGGAAAGAAATATGCTAATCTACATCACGAAACAAAAGCAGAAGAGGACAAAAATTTTCCTTTCAGTGGTTTTACAATGAGATTTTGATACGGATTTCTTTGACTCGTGAAGATTTAGGAAAGAGAAATTTAGGCATATTTAAAAGAATGTTATAAGCATTAATGATTTTTTATTTTCATTCAGAGCACGAGAATTTGCTGAATTCAGAAGTTTTACAGAGTGCGTCTAGCATTAATTAAATAAAAAGTGGAATTTGGATCAGAAAATAAGAGAACGTTTTAGAATGAGGTTAATATGGGCTAAGTTAAGATAAAAAGTAGGAAATTAGTTAGGATTTGAATTAAAGTAAGAGATATCATTATCTATCTATCTATCTATCTATCGATCTCTCTCTCTCTCTCTATATATATATATATATATAGCTAAAGGGTAAATTATTCTCAATTGCCTATCAACTTTTCCCACAGATAAAAGATGGTTTTCTATTTGGCATCGTGATGCAGACCCTTTTCTTCCACTGATTTGAAACCTTTTATTTTATGGAAATTCATACGAGAAAAAGTACTTCATTTAAATTAGCCTCAAATGAAAAACTATCTTCTTGCCTTAAACTAAAAGCTATATTTAAATTGATATAATTTTGATATAGCAGTTTTGATATATAAGTTCTCACTGAATCAGTCGTTAATTCCATTTGTCGATGTAATTTAATACAATTAATAAAAACTTGTCTCAACTGTAATTAATTCCTTATTGTATACCTTGTTAAGAAAAAGTGGAAAGGCCAATTCTGTTAATTTTTAAATATGCAATTATAGTATTTCAATTTTTTTTCATTACTGTTGTTTCAATTAATTTTTGATTTATTTTTAAATTCGTTCTAACTATAAAAGGATAAAAAAAAACTTTCAAAATCGAGATGTTTTATCTTAATGTGCATTAAAAGCTATATTTAAATTGATATAATTGTGATGTAAAGAAGCAAAGTTCTCATTGCCTCAGTAGTTACTTTAATCCAATTTCCCATTATCTGTCCTGTAATTTAGTATAATTAACAAATACTTGCCTCAATTCAAATTAATTCCTTATTGTATATCGTATTAAGAAAATTGCATACGGTCAAATCTATCGATTCTGAAATATATAATTATAATATTTCAACTTTTTTTTCATTTCTGCTTTTCAATTAAATTTAAATGTCAAAAATAGTTTCTAAATTCATTTTAATCATAAAATGAAAAAAAAGGACTTAGAAAATCGAGATGTTTTGTCTTAATGTACATTCATTTAAAAATAACAAAATATCCTCTTCCAACAATAAAAATCCAATAAATCAGAATACTTACTAAAATATATATATATATACTTTCTGTTATATATATTATAAAGCTGATAGATTTGTTAAGATCGCGCAGACTTATTTCCAGTTACAGTTCAAAACAGCTAAATTTTAACAGCTGATACAAAAAGAAAGGAAAAAACTGAGCTTGTAACTTCCAGAAGTTCTTACTGTTACGTAAAACTTCTAAAAAAATGTGGAAAAGAATTACTTTTGGCTAAATTAGCTGTTTGGAAGACGTCCTCGCCAGATGGCAGAACTGTCTTTTCTTCAGTGAAAGTAGAGAGCCACGTAGTCCCATGTCACTCAAAGTCACGAAAACAATGATTGTATGGGAAAATGGCACTGCAGCTTTGCGAGACATGTCATTACGGTTGACTTCTTGATATTTAAATATCAAATTTTAAAGATCACTTACGAAAATTTCAGGATATATGTCACTTTTCTAGTTTTTAAAATAATGTTTTACTTAATGTTACTCAATAATGTTTTACTTTGTTTCATAAGAAAAAAAAAAGCCGAAATAAAGTATCGTAATAGTGAAAAATTCTACTCTTGAGATTTTGTTGATTTTTAATATTTTACAGAGCTTATTTCGGAGTAGGAGTTTTGAATTTTATCTATTTATCCGTTTGTGCATGAATAAAATTAATTAAAAATGTAACAAGTCAGAAGGATGATATATCATAGGGAGATTTTACATTTAACCTTTCTATATATATTGAATCTATATCAACTATAAGATGAAATTTCGCAATAATAGGCAGATTTACACTCAAAGTTATGGATCTATATCAGGTACAGGACCCAATTCGGCACAAATAGGCAATTTTTACATTCAAAGTTATGGATATATATCAAATGTAGGATCAAATTCGGCAAATAGTAAGCGGTTTCTACATTCAATGGTATGGATCTATATCAAATGTAGGACCAGTTTGGAAATAAGGAGCAGTTTTTTTCATTCAAAGCTATGGATCTATATCAAATGTTGGACCAAATTCGGCTATAATATGCAGTTTTTACATTCACAGTTATGGATCTATATCAAGTGTAGGACCAAATTCGGCAATTATAGGCTGTTTTTACATTCAAAGTTAAAGATGTTTGGTTTTGCATTAAATGTAGGACCAAATTCGTCTACAGAAAGATATCTTTTACTAAATATAAATAAGCCTTTTAAATACATTATGCAGAAGAGTTGAATCAACCAGATAATTTTAAAAACATTTATTGAGTAATGAAACCAAACATCCGTGTATCTTTTATTTCGTTTATTTTTAATTAATGTATTCGGTTTTAATTGAACATTGTTACTTCCATAGAAGAAAAATATTATGAGCATTATCAATAATTTCTTTCAGTTATGTGTACAATACAACAAATATAAATGTTTAAAACATTTGTTTGTTGCTAAATTATCTTAGCTAAAACTAATTTTTAAAAAATAAACATAACGAGCATTATATAACCGGCAACAATGAAAATATGTATGCATTCTTAAATTTAAGATGCAGGTGTTTTCTTTTTCAGATCCTATTTTCCGAAATTGCAGTTCCTCATTTTCGTCAATGCCAATGTAAAAAGCTATTTTTGATGTTTTTGGAGTATTTTTATGAATACCTAATAAAATATTAAATTTGAGTACGAAACGCATAAACATGTTTATCTTCCTCTGAGCTTAAAACTGATTTCTGGATCAAAAGTAGCCCCCCCCCCAAAAAAAAAAGCAAAACATTTCATTATCTCCTTTTTTAATTCATATTTATCAAAATAAATTTATAAAAAATTAAAATGTCTAATTAATTTTTTTTTCTTTGTACAGTATTTTTCTCTGAATTTAGCATGCTAATTGAAATGATTATTATCTTGCAACTAATCGCTTTTGGAGACCAGCTGGCTTGTCAGAAATAATGCTCTCTAAAATTTTGAATTAAATATTTTATGTAACTTGACCTCTTAACAGTTTCTATAGCAAAATATTTTTAAACTCCAAATTTTGATAGCTATATGACTGTTACTATTATAGAAGCCTTACGCTGTTTTCTTCATTGTATTATGTAGCCCTTTAATTTTCTGTCAGTTTCCGTAAAATTTGAACTTTAAATTGAAGCGGAAGTAATTAATATTCAATTAAAACAAAAACCTTTTTTTGAAACCAAATATGTTTTTTAAAGCTATGAGTACAGAAAACAGAATCGTTTAGCATTGAAGTCTTATGTGGGCTACAGAAATTTTTTTCATAATGCATTCAATATTTTATTTATATATGCGTAGGGGTAGAGCGTATTCCCCGTGGTCTGGGAGTCCTGATTTCGATTCCCGGCTCGGGAATGGTTGTTCTTCATTTGTTCTATCTGTCAGATGTGTGAATGCCCCCCCCCCCCCCCTGTAAAAAGGGGCTGTGCGTGAGTAGCAAAATCTTACCCTTGGCCCTAATAGGGGCTACTAAAATCAAGAGAAGCTCCCTTTGGGCTTAAAATTGCTGAATTCGAAATCAGCGGGCCTGTCCATGGCAATTGCCATCAGAAACAACAAAGAAGTACTCAATAAAAATTCCTTTGGTTCATTATAAAATTCGGTTTTTAGTTTTAAATTCAAAAAGACTTAGATGGTATAATAAATAATATTTCATTTTCCTTAAATAAATAAACGTAATTGAGAAAAAAAATATGAACTTTAAACTTTATGCAGTGCCTTGATACTATAAAATCCTATATTCCACACTGCTATATAAATCAAAATATTGCATTCTTACAATATATAAAAGCAAACCAAATAAAATAGTGGCTGTTCTAAATTCAAAGCATAAATTTGTGAAAATTGATAAAAAATAATGAAAAACTTTTTCCAAAATCTATTAAATTTTATAATAGCATAAAATTTGGAGCTGATATGGCCTATCAAATGGCCAGAAAATATACAGTAAAGCTGGTTCTCGTAGATGGTCCCTACAAATATTTTCCGTTGTTTCAGATTTGGCTGCTAAAAATACTTGGATCCTTTACAAAGTAACGATAGGAATAAAATTAGAACGAAAAGAGTTCTTGTTTCAGTTATCAGAACAACTTTCCACCGAATATATAAATCCAAGATAGAAAATTTCACCAGATTCTGAAGATCCACTAAGGTCAGCGGCAACATCATCAAATGCAAATCATCCTAACAAACGTACAGAATTTTTCAACCACGACTTTGCTACAATAATAAAACAAATAATATTTGTGAAAAATGTAAAAAGTATGTTTGTGGAAAATACACGCATAAAAAAATTTCCATCTTAATTTGAAAAAAAAAAAAATGTACGAATAACATTGAATACTTATCTTACTTTTTCCTCGTTTTCCAAATGCAGTCAATTTTTATTATTATTTAATATTTACTAACATATTATGTAACTTTAAATAATATAAAAAAATATTAAATATTAATCTTAAATAAATTATTTTACTTATTAAAAGTTATTTAAAACTGCTTTTAAAAATTATTTTAAAGCAGTCATTTGGCAAATATAGGTATATACTAAGTTTCAGTCTTTCTAGTGTTAAAGGAGAGCGACGCGACTTCCAAAGTATATACGCGACAAGTCAAACGGTCTGATGTGTAGAGACCACCACACACACATTCATTTTTATTGTAAGTAAAGATAATGATTATATATTATCATCACTTTTTTCCTCTAAATTACGTTAAAGACTTTGGTATTTTTCTTTTCTCTTGAATACATTTTTGCTCGTCAGTTCTTCCTGCTCAGTGAAATTAGTATGTAATTGTTAATATATAACTACTGAATATCATTTAATGATCTTTATGCTAACTTACATGAATATAATTTATTTTTCTTTATTTTATTATTGCTTACATTATTAGGCAGATTTTCCGATTTCGGCTGTCTGCATATCATATTAATTTAATCAAGTCAATAAATTTTCATGAACCACAACTTACCAGAATAAGGGTAAGTGCTATTTTGAATTATAATTGCTCAATAAATTTAGAGAATTTTTATTAGTGAGTCCTTCTTGCAAAATGGCGAAATCGGTTCAGAAATTAAGTTTGGGGACCTTGCCAAAATTATATTTTGAGATCACTTTCGAAAATAGAGGGCGATGGAGGTCAAGCGATCATTCAATTCTAGGGGTCCCAGAGAATGTGTATGAAATTGGAGATATCATAGATTTGTAAGTCGGCAGGTAATGTATCTAGAGTATAGGATAACGTATCTATTCATATGAAAAAATAATTGTTGAAATCGGTACAGTGGTTGTGGCTGGGGTTCTCTCTCAAGGTTTATCCTTATGAAGAATATACAGTGAAGTATATTTTTGAGATTTCTTTCAATATTCTGAAGTAATCAAAAGTGCATTTTTAGTTATTATAGAAAATTTTCACTCTTTCATGTACAGAGAGAAGTATACTTAGAGTAAGTGTTGTAATCATCAAAGAATTCGAATTCGCCATTTTGAATTTCCATACTTTGGACATCTATGAATAATAATAAAAAAAACCACTTTTTTAAAATTATGTTTGCCTACCTGGCTGTTTATTAACCTGATAACTCAAAAATACTTTGAGCTAGACGGATAAAATTTGGTACATGGACTAAGATAAAATCTGCAGATTTCTCTCACATTTTTCTGAGGAAATCCGTCTATCCGATGCCGTTAAGGGGCTTACCATGTGGCGGTCTATATTTTTACAAATATATAAATGTAATAACTTAAATGCATGTGACATGGTAACTTAAATGCATACAATGTGACTACAATTGTACTTCTGCGCCAAATTTTGGCTTTAATCATTCGAAAAAAGACATCCAAAATGCATATTCGGCTTCCTAATACTTGTGTATTAATTACATTCCAGGGATTAATTACCCACGAATGTAGATAGTAAGCTCTTTCATAACTATTATATTGCAATGGCATGCGGTAAATAATATTAAGTACGAAGAGGAAATACTATTGAAGAGGAAATGCTTATGTAAGAATGTTAGAAAGTTTTAGGGAGACCACTGCAATTGGCTTATTTCTTTCAAAATTAAATATGTTTTTATGAATTCATCATAATAAATCTTGTTGTAATTAAAATTTTTGAAAAAGTGTTTACCATAATTTACAAATTTATATAAGTTGATTTTAAAAGAGGCCTTATAGAAGTCATCTCCCTATAGGATTAACGTGGAGTTTATTTTTTTTAAAGAATGAGACTTTTTAAGAGCAAAAGGATTTTATAAACGTATTAGCAATAATAATGAGAATACTATGTTATGCAATCTCTTTTTTTATAATAACTAAATGCCCACTTAAATTAATAAAATAAATTAACTATTTTTTATAATATAAATTTCTTGTTAACTTTATACTCCCTTACCGAAGAACTGATATTATCATCTCATACAGTATTAAATTAATGTACAACCTTGAATAAAATGAAACATTTTTGTACAAGGTTCTACAGACCCGTAACTTGCTGCATATACTCTCATTTATAAATCTTACGCTGTCTTATTACGCAAAAGAAAACTGCCATTTTTTTAAGATTTAATCTTGGCGGCACGTGAGCAGGTGATAATATGTGGTTTTCGGCTGCATTTTTTTGACAGTTGTAGTTGACGACCAGCTTTTTATCCCTCTAAATGGAGACAGATCGTTTCTTCTTCTTTTTTATGTTTTAAGAAGGAAATATTGCAAACATTAAAAAATCGATCTTCACATTTTGTCGAATTAGCACATTTCAGATACCCATAAGTTTGAAAAACACATTTTTAGCATTATAGCTATCCGTCCAACCATCTAGGAACATAATAACTCAAAAACGCTCTGAGCCAGATGGATGGAATTTATGACAGTTAGATCGAATTTATAGATTTCTGTCAAAGTTTGAATGAAATCTATTGAAAACTATCTGTGAACTGAAAGACAGTGATCAAAAAGAGTGATATAAAACAAATATGATTGATTTAAGAATAAAAATAAATAAATAAACTTAATTATATACATATACTAGCCGGTTTGCCAATCTTAATGTTCGTTAAAATTTTAATAATTAAATATTTTATGCAATTCCTACTTTAATAGCTTCTTCATCAAAATATTTTAAAACTTCAAATTTTGATAGTCATATAATTCACTCATAATATTATAAAGGCCTTCAGTCATAACATAATATGTATCTCTCTAATTTTCTGTTTGCACCCGTAGAATTTATACTTTAAATTAAAATGGAAAGGATTAATCTGCAATTAATATAATAATATTTTTTACTGAAACAAAGTATTTTTTTGTAATATGATTACTGAAAACAGTCACTGAGCGTTTAAACTTTATAGGCACTAACGAATATCTTTCTTAATTTATGCAATATTTCAAGAATTTGTCAACAAAATTTTCTCAGATTCATCATGACCAGATCGATTAATTAACAATGTTTAATTTTAAATGCATCAAACACTAAGAAAATAAAACGAATCGTTTAAAATAATCGGTTGAAAACAGGTTGAAAAAACTACTTAAAAATCAATGTACTTAAAACTATAAGCATATACAAAAAAAAAATTATATAACTAACATAAATACAATTTAATTACAAAAGCATGCAACTAACCTAAAAATAATTTAAATCAAGTTCGCAATCAGTCACAACAATCAGAATACAACGAGCAGGCGTGAATTTTCAACGCCAGTTACTGTAACGCAAATGCGTGAATTTTTCTACGTCAGTTGGGGTAGCGCTATGCAGATTATAAATTTTTAATTTACTTTATTGTGTTTTATTTTAATTCAAAAGTACTTCAGAATGAATCTGAAAGATCGTTTAATTAACAATGTTTAATTTTAAATGCATCAAACATTAAGAAAATAAACAGAATCGTTTGAAATAATAGGCCGAAAAATCTTAAACCTAGCCTCATTAGCGTGGGGGAAAAAAACTGAAGACTTACTCATTTGGCGGTGGGGAAAATGCAAAGATTTTTTTGGCTGGAAAGTTAATTAATAATTAAAATTCTAAATAAAAATTCAAAAAAAGGGATCCCAGGTGCACCTCCAAGGTATGCATGTACCAAATTTCGTAGCTGTAGGTCAAACGGTCTGGCGTGTAGAGAGCCAACACACACACACACACACATTGAGCTTTATATAAGTACTAGCCGCCTTTGGCGACCAGTCGTTTCGCCAGTATTACAGCTCACTGCAATTTTCAATTAAATATTTCAAATAACTTGTCTCTTAATATTTTCTCAAACAAAATATTTTTAATCTTCAAATTTTGATAGTCATACCAAACTTATACTGTTGTTTAGATCGTTTTGTTCAATTTACTATATATATATTTTGCTAATTTGTTGTCATTTCAGGTAAAACTTCAACTTTAAATTAAAGTGGAAATGATGAAATTGCAATTAATATAACGATATTTTTTAATGAAACCAAAGGTTTTATCATTTTTATCATTATTTATTTGTTTATTATTATTATTATTGAATATGAGTACTGCAAACAGAATTGCTCGGTATCTAAGTCTTATGTGAACTACAAAATATTTTTCATAATTTATGTAATATCTCAAAGAATAATTCAAAAAAAATTTCTCAGATTCAAAAATTTCTGAGATTCAGTATAAAATTCAGTTTTTAGTTTTGCTTTCAAAAGGATTGAAAGGAAATCAATAATAATATTTTGTTCCGACCTATAAATATATTTCAAAAATTATGAAGTCTAAATTTAATGCAGTAAGATATCATGTTCTGAGAAATATTCTGGACACACCAAATTTTAAATAAATGAATGAATGTTTCTATTTTCCACGATCAACTAAGACTTATTTATGAAGTTTTCAATGTTAAAAATTTAGAAAAACTCAACATTTTCAAAATCTTAGCCCAATTAATCTTGAGAAACCTGCGCGCTGATTGGCGTATTTTCTTTGAAACGATTGATGGAAAATCTAAAATTTTTTTTTTTATTGAATAGTGATATTCAGATTTTCATAAATCAGTCAGTTTAAGTGACTGATTTAGTTGATTTGAAATTAACTTTTTATTTAAAATATTAGTATTTCAAGAACATTTTGTTAAACTTGATTTCCACAGCAGAAGCTTTATGTAAAATCAAAAATTCGTTATTTATTAGAGCATTTATTGAATCAAGTTACATAAAATATAATCATTTTCCATTTAGACCATTTTAGCAGATATGTGTGTATTACTAAAGGTTTACAAATTAGCTGTGTGGCCCTGATTTGAATGGATGTTCTGTTCATATTAAACAAAACTTGCCTTATAATAAAACTGATTAATTGGATTAATAATATAGATACTGTAAAAGATCATAAAATAATTTTTCTTAAATTTATTTCTTAGAAAAAAATAATATTTCTTATTTGTTTCATTTCCTACAGACACGTGCTGAAAATTATATTTTTGCAGATTTCATTTCCAAAAAAGTTTTAATTTATTTTTAATTGGAGCTTTAATCAATGTGATGGCAACACTTTGAAAAAAGCTTATTTTCCCCCATGAATGTGAAACGTGCTCTTGCAGCTAAATTTTATTTTAATTTTGTACGAAAAAAATTGTTGAAAAATATTGTTAAAATATTTATTAAAAAAATTAATTAAAAATAGAAACTTAATTTTAAGGTTAAAATATTTGTATCATTTAAAAGATAAATTTTTGATCTTTAACTTCATGTAAAAATCTTTTTTGCGCTGTAATATTTTCGGAAGTTATAGCAGAAATAAGCCGAAATTTCGCTTAATTTTGAAATAAATAAAATTCTAATTGAAAATTCGAAAAAATAACCCTCAGGTGCACATTCCCAGTCTCCAAGGTATACACGTGCCAAATTTGGTAGCTGTAGGTTGAATGTTTTGGCCTATAGAGCGCCAACACACACACACACACACACACACACACACACACACACACACACACATTGAGCTTTATTATAAGTATAGATATAGATAGATAGATAATCGTAGACTCGTAATAAGCAAATATAAACAAAATGCCTTACAAACGTTTCAGACTGCTTCATTGAAGGTTTTATAGCTTGCACTTAATTCAAAGCTTTACTTAGATAATTAATGGCAAACTACAAAATATTATTAGAATTTATCAGATGTGGGCTTGCTGTGACACTAAAATCTCCTTTCAGTCAGAGTAAAAAAAATGTCAAGAGGTTAGAAACAAGCATCAAAGATTCACTGTGCCAAAAAAATTAATCCTAGAGCCAGTTGGATAATTGCTATGATTTGCCATGAAAACTGATGTTTATATATTGGAAAAGTACTATTTCTCCCAAAATGGGTTTTGGATTATCGTAAAAGAATAGAGATTTTTTCAATTATATCAACTTTATCTCCGTATTATTTATTTAATATCGTTTTATATACTTTCCTTTCAATCCGAAACAATAATATAAGAAAATTTTAATCTATCTCTAATTACATCAATCGCATGCTTTTTCCAATGTTGGAATTAAGATTAAAACATTATTTTCTGTGGATATTAAACAACAAAGTAGTATTTTCACTTCAGCTTTTATTTTATAGTATATAATTTTATATACAAGTTTATAATAATAATAATTATATAATTTTTTTATTTTGGCCCCAGTAATTTGTAATAAACTGATTCAATTAAATTCACGTCTTCCAGTTTTATCAAATAATACGTCGATTTTTTAATACATTCCTTATTGACCATTTCACTACCTAAAAAGTGAATAATCTGGGCGATCAAGCTCGTCTCCAAAGGCGTCTAATATATTATAATACAATCAGTAAATATGAATTAAATGATTGCAGTTTTTAAAATCAAAAATCTTAATCGAATAATTATATTTTTTAATTAAAAACATGTTAATTAAATATTTATATGTTTATACTTTTTGAGTTCAAAAGCAATTTTTTTAAAATGCTTTTCTAGTATCTTTTAGAATCCTTTATATTAACGACATAAATGCGATTCGTTGTTGAAAATTCCGTATCCTACTATTACGGGATCATTCACAGAAATATTAATATTTAATCAATTTGTGATTTAAAACATTTCACGAGTTTAAAATTTATGTAAACTTTAAATAACTAAAACTTTTTTCTAAACAGCACTATAGTTCACCATTAAAAGCAAAAGATGCTTCGTCATATTTATTTTGTGCATTATTTTATAGTTATTTTCACTTTTTCAGTAGAAAACAATAGAAATAACCTTACCTTCAAAACGGAGACAAGAATTTCAGAAAGGCTGTCCATCACACCTCTAATATTGTTAAATTAAAAATATTTTAATTTCATTTCTTAAGAAATTGTTCTGTTCTCTCAACTGCAACATCCTTTTAATCCTTCAGTGTTGGCCTTCATTTAGTCGATATTAAATGCAAAGTATATTTGAGCAACCAAGCAAAATGACATTTTTATACAGTGTTAAAAAGGCCAATTTCATTAGATAATATTAAAGCACAAGCATATACAAATGTGTCGTCTAAAATAAGTATACTGAACTATATTGAAACTGTCATCTAAGCCGCTAAATCCCTGGTTACCTGCTGGAAGATAACTTGTTTTCAACTTTTATGCTCAAAAAAAATTTTTACTTTTTCCCATCCTCCTACCATATTTCATTCTTTCCACCTATAAACCCATTCACGCATTTAGAAATAAATTCCATAAATTCCTAGAATTCTTCTTTCAAAGTGAATATGGTCATATAATATATATCTCATTTCATGTTTTTGTTGATTTCTCTGGAATTGAGAGTTTGGTTTTTCACTTTTTCTCGGAAATTCACATGTTAACATGATTTATATATTAATAATAATGTTTCATGCAAAAACAATTTAAATTTATGAATATAAAAATGGAAATGAATATTTTGAAAGAAGAAATTTTATTTCCCAAAATGACCCAGCGTCCCCAGAGGGTGTGTCATGATTTGAGAAGAAATAATTAATTTTATTTCTTAAAGATGAAGAATATAGTTTTCACAGAAAAAAAAATTGAAGTTTATAGTTTAGTTTTATTAACGTTCCGTTTTAAATCAACACTAGGGCTATTTTGGGACGGACCTCGTAATTTTGAACCGCAGTTATATGACGAGGACGACACCTGAGCTGACACCCCTCCTCCCTCCACCAGCTGAAGGATGTTTGGCTAGGACGTTTAACGCGCACCAGACACACTTACACAACGGTTCTTCGGGGGAATCGGGTCTCGAACCTGAAACCCTCCGATTCCGAAGCCGAGACCTTACCACCAGGCCACAGCTGCCAGCAAAACAACGTGAAATGAATGTGCTGCATAACAATACTTACATCTCAAGGACATAATTTGTATCAGCTAAAAGAGTTTACAAACCACTTTTTTATATAAAATAAGTAACTTCTATAAAGAAAAAAAATGTGTTTATACTTTTTTTCATTTATTAACCATCTTTGGCGACCAGCCGGTTCGCCAATCAGAATGCTCCTTAAAATTTTCAATTAAATAGTTTATGTAACTTTTCTTTTAACAACTTCTTTATCAAAATAATTTTAAGCTTCAAAATTTGGTAATCATATAATTCCCTCATACTATTGTAAAAGCCTTACTTTATAATGCACCATGTACCTCTCTAATTTTCTGTCAGTTCCCGTAAAATTCCAACTTTAAAATTAAAGTGGAAATGATTAAACTGTCATTAATATTAAAAACATTTTTATTGAAACCAAGAATTATTTTTATATATGAGTACTTAAATCTTTTAAATATGAAAACAGAATCGTTCAGCATTTTAGTCTTTTGTGCACTACAAAATAATTTTCATAATTTATGCAATATCTCAAAAATTATTCAACAAAATTCTCTCATATTAATCATAAAATGCAGCTTTTAGTTTAGTAATTCATATTATTCATAATTCATTTATTCAGTTTTTAGTTATTTTTATTTTGTGCGAAATAAATAGTTAAAAAATGTGGTTGAAATATTTAAAAAAATCATAAAAAAAAGGAATCTAATTTATAGGTTAAAACATTGGTTTCATTAAAAATATAATTCTTTGAACTTTAATTTGATGTAAAAATCATTTTGTTCAATAATAGCTTTAGAAGTTGTCACGTAAAAACGCCAAGATGTCTTTTAATTTCAATTAATTAAAATTCTAATTAAAAATTCAAAAAAGTCTATCAGAGGTGCACATTCTCGACCTCTAAGGTAAGCATGTGCCGAATTTGGTAGCTGTAAACATCTTTATTATAAGTATAGAATTCTTGAAATAATAGGAAATTTATTCAAAATAATAGGAAAAAGAAATTTTTAGAAATACAATGTTTAACGTAACATAATTATACAATAATAATAATACAACATGGAGGCATACAAAAGTAAATTTTGAGATCTAACTGTATTCTTAGAGCCTTACAGAAAAGGCTAAAGGAGCAATTTTCTGAAATTAGTTCTTGCATCATGTTCGATGTCTATTTGGATTTCGTTCAATTTTTGCCTAAACAAAAACATATACTTAGATCGATGAGAAATAGCTAAAACTGAAATCTAATTTATTTGCGGTTCATAATTCAATTCCACAATATTAATTACACCATTATAAATATTGCGTTATGCAATGGATTAGTTCATCGTGCCAAACTTAACTATTGAATTATGAAATGTCTGTTGAGCAATAAACTGGAATTTGCTTAATTTTGCATAGAAAATAAGCACCCAAGTATAATTGCAATCGTAAAACAAACTCCACGTCCATAAATGCAAACCTCATATTCAAAATGGTGGTTTATTGCACATTACATAATTGCATCTAATTTCTCTTGCGTGCTGCAAAAAATTACTTCAAAAACTCTCTGGAATTTCTTTTAAAACCCCTAATAGTTATTATATTATATTCAAGGACACTTTCACCATTAATAAACAAAAAAATTGTATTTTTTATATCAGTTACATAACTTTAATGGACGGAGCAGCCATTTGATGGAACATATTTTTTTTGTGCGTCAGCACTCATGCCAGCTTCCGGAAGCAGCAGTTATGTATTATAAATAATTCAGCGTACGAATCGAATCCAATGACACACCCAATTAATTCGAGCTAGCAGATGGAAATATTCGCCTGTTAACCTTGTCATCAAGGGCTTTCCATTCGTTTCCTCGTCCAGGGGACGGTTTTTTTCCAGCATTTTCTTAAAGAACATTCTAGTTTCATTACAAATGTAAATTAAAGTCTCCTTTTTTTAATATTTTAATTTCTGTAAAATTGGGGGGAGGGTCAACTACATGTTTAACTCGTTTAATTATCTAAACTGATGGTTTTTATTTAAAAAAATTGAATAAGGAAACTGAGTATTTTTTAAAATTCTAATGTAACTTTTAACCCAAGGAAATTTTTTTCAAAATACCTTAGGGCTTTATTTGTTTGATTTACTAGATTAACGTCCTGTATTTGAACTTAATAAGATGGTGCTCTTTCCAGTATCCTGACACTACCACTTTTCTGAGATTATACTTCGCTAAGGAATGAGATGTGGAAAGGTGAGAGCATATTCTGGAGTTATTTATTCTTTAACCTTGATTTCCACCTTATTAGATATTTTTCGATGTGTTTTTTCCCACGTGTATGTGAGTATCATGTCGTTTCTGATCGTACTATTTTATTGTAACTCATAATTGCGTATTGATTGTGTATTTGGGTAGTTCAACAGGCAAAAAGGCTTTCAAGGTTAGGAAGAAAAATATTTTTTATAATATCATTAAATGAAACTGAGGTTATCTACCTTTGTCAATCTCAAAATGTTATGCAAAAATTCAATAACAAATACAAAGAATTTAATCTAAAAAATTATTGTTATTTTATAAAAAGTGAATTATTAAATTTTAATAACTGAATCTTTTATTTATTCATCATAATTTAATATTTTGACTTCTCACAGTAAATACAAATTGTTCTAAAATATTTTATTATGAATAAGTATCTTTTTCCGACAACATACCAATTACTTCTAGCTTGTTCGCCTCTTACTGGGCGTATAAAACGAATTCACCTTAATGTTAAATGTAAACAACTCCTCCTTTCATCTTTCCACTCACTCCTATTTTGATAAAATAAATACACCCTGACGCATGCACAAAAATGGGGAGGATTTTAGAAACCGAGAATGAACAATAGCTGTATTTTTATTTTGTAGTTTTATTTAGGAGTTAAATAAAATGCTTATGTATGAACTTATTATTTTATTTACATTTTGATACATTTTCTGGAGATTTAGTTAAATTTGGAAATGCATTAAAATTTATTTTTATCGATTGAAATAAAATAAATAAATAAATATAAAATTAATGTATTTAGAAGAGCGCAGGGAAAAAAGTTTCTTTATTTAATTTATAACAATTTTAGTTTTTTTAAAAAATTAATTAAAAAAATGTAAATATTGAATTTATGTGCAAATTTTTGAAAAAGTTTTTTTTTTCTTTTGAGTGAAGGAGGTTTAGGTTTTAAACTATAAGGAAAAGAAGATTTTTTTAGGTTTTTATTGGAATTTCAACAATGTTGTATTTGTGCAAACCGATTTGTTTTTAAATTACATTTGCTCTATTTCCAGCCTAGTTTAAGCTGTATATCACAATATTCTATAAGAAATACCATTTTATTTTTAAGCTTCAATTGAAACCAATTTTATTTCAATTCAAGGATATTTAAATGTTGTGGAATAAAAACACAAATTGAAGAATGTCCAATAAATTAAAGAAATTAATATTTCCGAAATCGTACTTCAACCATAATTTCAAAGTTCTTACATGCACTTTAGAGTATTTCTTCTCATATTTTATTGTAAGACAATGAAGGCTTCAATGGGTGTTCTTCCCCCCGAATGAGCCTTCTTTTAAATATGCCACGAAGATGTATATCCCATAAGGAACTATGAATTTTATAAAAGTAATTTCTTAGGAATGCTCCCTAACAGTGTAGATCCAGAAAAAAAAATGACAGCTTTTTTAATCAATGATTTGGCCTTTTTCTTTAGTTTTGTCCATACATTTTATTATCCTTTACATATATAAACATTATTTTCCTAACAGTACAGCCTTAGGGGGAAAAGTATATTTTCTGCCACCAATGGGAGGTCCATGTCTTTAATTTAGCCTGTGATTTTTTTTTTTTTTTTTTTTGCAATAATAAACAATATTTTGGCAAGTTTATTTTTTTATTTACATAAGTTTAGTTCTTAAAAAAATCCTTTTTAGAGCATTTTAAAATTAATATATCCGTCGGAAATTGTGAGGACAAATCATCCTAATCCAAAAGTCGTTACCTTAAATAAAAATTATCCGCATTTGTGTAATCCATCAGAATACTTCCCTTATTTAAAAAATGCCCCTATTGCAAATACTAACTCACCCATGCTGAAAAAAATGAAAGAAATTAAGGTTTTAATCTTACTTTATCTAGTATATTTGAGCAAAGTTATTGAGGCAAGGATTCAAGATATAAGGGAAGTGCAACACCTACTGACGGAGAGTAACTGATAGTACAAACTTATAAACCTCCACCGGCTACGGCTCAACTTCTACGGTAGGAGATAGCTCTCCTGTTAGAATGGAGGTAACTTGATCCCAAACACAATAACGAATTTAGACATATTAAGATTCTTATCTATTTGATATATGGGATCTTTTATAAGTCTATTTAAGTAATACATTTAGTATAATGATATTTGATCAATGGGACAACTCTTTAAGAAATCCTTAAGAAAGTCGGTGTAGCTTTTGCAGTTTACACTTGAATCTGACACTGCTTAAACATTAAATTATTCTGAGATGAAGCGATAGCAATTTTGCTATTTTTCAAATATTTTATTCGCGGTGCCCTTTAAGAGGGATATATGTGTGTATGATAAATTAAAATGTCTTCCGATTATAAATGGTGCTTTTCTAATTATTTAAATTCAAACATAAAAACGCTTTTATTTTAATTTCCCGTCAGATAAGGCTTTTCAATTTTCCTTCTCCGGATCTGGCATTCCGTCCTTTACTGAATAATGTTCAACTGATGTATCACATGAAAACACAATTATTAACAGAAATGGCGAATCAGTATTATTTTGAGAAAAGTCCAGGTTTCGAATGCAAAAAATGGACAGAAAGCATTTTCACTTTCTCTTTTTACTTTCTTTTATACAAAGCATAGAACAAGTATTGTAATCATTAAAAAAATTCAAACTCGAGAATTTGATAAACCTTTTAGACTGCCCTGAGTTCGGAAAATATATTTTTGGAAAATGGCCACCTAAACGAATGAAATTTAGTATATAGTGTCTACACCAAGTATGTAGATCTCCATCAGATTTTGAACAAACTGCGTTCAAAGGAAGTCTGTCTGTCTATCGATCCGGCTGTTCGAATATAAGTCAACATGATAACCGCAAAACGAAGGTAGATAGATACAATTCGGTTTACAATTTGTACATCTACAGTTTACATTTTACTATTTTGCATTTACTCTTATTACAATTTACATCTACACCTATCGAAGTTTGAGCCAAAGTCCACTTAAGATTGATCGCCTATCGGTCTGTACTTACAGAAACATGTAAACGCGGTAACTCAAAAACGCAGTCACTTCAATGTATCAAATGTCTACAAGTGTAGTTTTGTGTCAGATTTTGTTTCAATCAGGTGGGAAGAACGAGCCTAAAACCAAAATTTACCAATTAGTCGGTTAATCCCCCGAAAAAAACCAAATTAAAAAAAACGATTTTTGGATACTTTTGATCGTATACCAGGGATTAATCTCCAAAGTACCTCTCCACGGATAGATTCAGTAAAAAAGCTAAATTTGTGCCAACTATCAATAATTCTAACTATGCAAGGTATTTTTGGCCTTATTCAGGGTTCAAAATTTTATCTGGGGTGAGGAGGATAGCATCTTCATTAGAGAATATGTAAGAGACAATTTTGAGTAAAACAACTCCTTTTTTTTGGGGGGGGGGGGGCTCTTTAAGTTGATGGTTGTTTGGCGATCGTTTCATGAGTTTGGCGATGTACCAAGTCTACCAATAATTGCGATTAGTGGGGAGGTAATATTAATTACCTCAAAAAATTGGTGTAAATTCGAGCTTTTAGGCATCGTAGCGTGATAATAATTTTGGCTTGATTTGTCTATTGTTTTGTTTTTTAGTTTCAGAAATAATAATGTACAACAAAAAATTATTTAATATCGCTGCACCACTCATGTATATAAATGGCGTTTCTGATACAATGAAAATATTTTCATTAACTATGCAAACAAGTATTTTGAATATTTTACTAAAATAAGAAGAAAAAAATATGAGCTAAAATTTATATCAATGAAAGGCTGGGGCTTATTTAAAAAATTTAAAATACTGAAAAAAAATGTTTTTATGCGATAATAAATCTTAAAATCATTAGAATTAGCTTGAACATTTCGGTTACTTTTTGATTAAAAATCAAATGAAAGTTTCGAAAAGTCCTTTTTAGTCAGCAACTCTAATTCAAGAAATAATTATATATTATTACATCCAACAATCAGTCTTGTACAGAGTTTTGTTCTTTTACTTTTTTTTTAAAAAAATCACTTTACAGGTTATATGATAGTATATAAACATTATCATGCTAGTAAACGCTAAAGAAAACTTGAAAAATATCATATGTATAAAACTACCCTGATGGAAAAGGTTTCTAAAACATCGCTTACGCTATATTGTTCTAGAAATAAAATCTACATACTCAACAGTAAAATTATTTACTAGATTTGTTTTTCACAACGTTATATAAGATTTAGGTAACATTACTTCATAAATTGCTTTTTTAACTGTCTTCTCTGTTATTAGTTTCAACAATTACAGTGCTGATTTTCTACTACATTCTATATACGGATATATGCTTTGTTTTTAATGATAGCTTTTCAATAACGAGCATTTTATCCTTGATCCTGACCTCTAATATGAGTGTCTTGACCAAGGACATATTACTCATATTGAAATAAAGGTCTTTTTTTCATATTTACAAACAAAAATTAGTTCCACTTATAGGAATCTTTTCTACAAGAAATATACCACTTAATCATCTTGATTGGAGGAAACGAATTTCAAGTTATCATCTATCAGCAATATTTTACAAACAATCAACATGGTTTCTTTTGTTATATTTTTATTAATTTGCAGTCCGAGGAAAGCAACATATATGAAAAAACAACAACAAAATATTGCATTTGCATCTTTATTGCATTTTATATTTATTTATATGCTTTTATTGTTTTATTGTATATGATATATAAAAAAAGTATTGTAACAGTAAAAAAAAAAAAAATCCAACTCGAAATTTCGAAGAAACTCGAGTTTATTTTTGACATCATGTCTAATTGTCTATCTGTTTATGAACACGAGAATTCAAAAACGCTTTGAGACATTCAGTTGAAATTTGGTATATGTTTTTTACTTCAAATTCGTAGATTTTTCCATCAAATTTTTAATGAAATCCCTTCAGAGGAAGTTTGTCTGGCTGGCTGCTGGTTAGTACGTTAACACGAAGAGAGCAAGATAGTTAAAAATTGGTACTTAAATTTGATATCTAAAGTATAGATATCTATTAAATCTGAAATCTAATCCATCAAGACATTAATCGCCTGTCGATCCATATTTTTACAAGCATGTAAAGGTGATAACTCAAAAGCTCAGTGATTTAAATTTGGTGCAAGTACAACTGCAGCTCTATGATAAATTTTGGTTTTAGTCAGTAGGAAATGAGCCTAAAACATAAATGCGATTATCGGATTCTATTAACCACATACCAGGAACATATAGCCACAAAATCGCAAAGGATCAATTAAAGGATTCAATAAAAATGCTAAATTTACGCGGAAGATCAATATTTGGCAACTATTGTTTGCTAATGCTGCACAAGGCATTCGTTACCTTACCGAAAGTCCACAATTTCATGCAGGGGGGAGGATGGGGATAACACTTTTATTTCAGAGTATGCGAGAAAGTTTTGGGGGAACTAATTTTATAATTGTCTTTTTACTTCCGATCGAAAGTTTAATGTTTTATACACATTCGTAATGGTATTTCCAATGGTATTTTATTATCTTCCGGACATAAAAATTAAAACATTTATTTAAATTAAACTTTGAATCTATGTAAGAAACAGCATCCAGTCGTTAATTTGATATAGTAATAAATGTTATGTTCCACAAAATTTATAATAAAAAATATCAAGTATATGTAAAACTAAAGAGCAAGAAACAATACATAAAGAGTTAAAAAAACACTTCTATTACCTTATTAAAAAGTAGTAAGTTATTTTTTATCTAATATTTGTAGACAAAAATAAAATAATCAAATCATGAGATGTTGAAAAAAAGCACCTTAAGAAAGTTGAGCTAAAATGAATACTGCAAAAACTTTTAATCTTATTTTAGCTATATTATATATGACATTGAATGTGCAATTTACTTGAAAATTTTCTATCAGCATTTTATATTTTCACAGTTGTTTTTGTTCCTCTAGAATCTTGCTATAAAAATTATTCTTTCTTTTAAGTAATGTAATAAAGCAAGTTCTTGAAAACTTTTTATTACTCTCTTCAAAAACTTGTTATTATTATGTTTCTTTAAAACCTTTCATTTTTAAACTTTTTATTACTGCCTATTCATATTTGAAGATACAGTATCTTAATCATCAAAACGTTCCAAATCTCCACGTCTCAGAACTGTCTGAGCTTGAAAATACATTTTTGCCTTTATGTCTGAGGAACCTATAATTGAAAACCACTTTGAAATAAGTACATGCAATTTGATATTCTGATGATGATTAGGTGTGTGCCAAAAGTGGTGTTACACCTGTAAAAAATTCATAACTAAAATAAAAAAATAGAATTTAAATGTCTGGAAGAGGACTAACCAGACAAAAAAAATCTTCATACACATGTATCTAGATGCAAAAGAAGCTGAAGATATCCAAAGAAAAAAAAAGCCGGAACAAAAAAATTAAACGAGCAGGCATAAAAAGAAAAAAATGGAGAAAATCTAAATGGCTCAATCAAAAGAACCTACAAAATATTCCCCAGTAACAGTATCATTTGAACATAATTAGTAAATAAAATATAAAATAATAATAATAATAAAATATACCAAATAATAATAAAATTTACCAAAGATAGGCAGCTTAAACTTACTTAGAATTAGGAAAATAAAATAAAATAATTTAAAAGAAAGGTGAAAAATATAAATAGATTAATGAAATAAAAAATAGACAGGAAAAAATAAATATATACATTGGCTCAGTCTAAGGTGGAGTCCATGATCAGGAACAAAAATCTAGAAAAAGATTTTGTTTTGCAATTTTTTTCTTATACTAGCAAAATACTGTCCACTTTTAACAGTGCTTGACTTTCTCTATACATACTTTGAAAGGCTCAGGCTGCGGTCGAGTTCCATTTAAAGTTTGCACCTGTTTAAAAGGCATTAACACTTGTAGTACTAAGAGGAATACAAAATTAGTATACAACAAGGTATAACCAACAAAAAGTCCTTTTTTCTTTGTAGTAAAATAACATATGGCTTCGCAGAGGACAGAGCCCAAAATAAGAAAGATTAGTCTAAATAGGAGACAAACGAGGATTAATTATTATTCTATTTGGAAAATCCTGCTTTCATTCTGATACAAAAATCCAAAATAGGTTGAGATTCTATAGTAAATATTGTATTTGATAGAATTTGGAAAATATTTTGTTGAGGTTTAGCAAATTTTCTCAAATGATGAAGAATAGAGCAATGGAAAATGTAGTGTGGAATGTCATCATAATCATGACCATATCTACAACTGCAGTTTCTCAAACTGAATCTTTTAAGATAATGCGGGCAAAGTCCGTAGTTTATATTTAATTAAGATAGTATTTATTATCAATACAGCTATTTCTTTTTATCTGACAATCTTTGTTCCAAATTTATCTATTTCTTTGAAATTTTAAACGAAACCTATTCACAGACTTATCCGTCTAGTTGTAATCTAGTAGTAAAGATGAACCACAAACAATAAAAAGCTAGATGTATAAAATTTGGCACACTGATTTAATAGCTACAACGTATTCTATTAATCTATTATCTATCTATCTATTAATCTATTATTATCTATCTATTAATTCTATTATCTATCTATCAAATTCGTCAAGAGGCTTACTATCTCTCGGTCTGTGTTTTCGTATTCATATAAATACTAAAACATAAGTGCAGTGATTTAAACAAATGAAATTTGGTAAGTTATGTTGATATTACAATTCAGTAAAAATTCTAGATTCATGTCAAAGATCTATATCCCGTAATTTTTGTTTACCATTTCACGAGCTTAGTTTTCCTGTTCAAGATGGTATGCGATGGAAAGGGTTTAAGATCTTTAGTGGAGAGTATGCGATAAAGTTTTGGAAAGACCATTTCCGCTGATTTATTATTTTTCTAGTAACATCAAAGCTTTCTGGTACCTGTACAAAGCAATGTGTGATGCAGGGATTTCTTCGTTGCCAATTAAAGAAATTTGGAAATCAAGAAAATTATTTTTAATAAATTTAATTTCAAGTAACTTGTTTGAAGATAGCTTTCTAATTTCATTCTGTTGCTGCCTTTTTAGTGCATCTTTATTTTCAATTTTTTTTTTCATTTTTATCGTATGTTGGCTCACCTGGCGATGTCATTACCAGGAAGAAAAATAAATGTGTGGAATCTATATTATTTTTCTACTTAATCTTTTTATTTCCGTATCATTGTTTTATATTATTGTGGTTTTGATTTCATCGACACGAGGCTCTGCTTGTCTCTATTAATAATAAAGGAGAATACGTGCGTATTGACGCTTTACAGGACAGGTCATTTGAACTACAGATCAAAATTTGAGAATGTACATCTCGTATCAATTGTTTTCTGAAATTTTAATTAGATTTTTCGATTAAAAGTTGAGCCGAAAGTTTGCGTTTTTTCCCGATAACTTCCAAAAATAGTGTTGTACAAAATTAAACGATAAACAGTTTTAAAATTTGAAAAATTGCGTTTTTATTTTCTCTTATACGTAATATATAAAAAAATATAATAATATAAAAAAAATCGACGAATCTTCACACTTTAGACCTCCCTGACACGTTTCTAACACGTTTTCGAAAAATGTCAATTTGTAATTTACAAAGGTAATTCCAAAACTCTTCAATATAGATGGTTGAAATTTGGCATATGGTTTTTACACAAAATTGAAAATTTCTTTAAAATTTTGAGTAAAATCTGATGAGAGAAAACCCGTCCGTCAGGCTATTCGAATATAAGTTAACAAGATAATTATAAAACGAAGAGAGCTAGTTAGATAAAATTGGGTACACAGATTTGACATTTGTAGTGCAGACACCTGTCATTCAAATTCAGCAACGGACTGACTGTCTGTCGATGCGTACTTTTAGAAACACGTATATGCGACAGTTCAAAAACATTTGTAAAGAAAATTTATCCAGTGTGTGCACTGTGCAAGAAATTCAACATGCTCAAAAGCTAGTAACGGTGTTTTATTCCATAAAGAAGCAAGAAAAAGAGACAGTGAAGTGTACACAAAGGTAGCAGTTGTAGATATCAACAATACACTCTCAGAGCAAAAAGTTAATTAAACATTAATAATAGCATAATAACAGCATAATAATAGCATAATTCCCATCTTGGAGTACTATCGCACATATTTGCAATGCGATAATACTCCATAATGGGAATTAATTGTCTCCACGACTTTTTCAATCTCCTGCCATGGCATGAGATTTTCTTGAAGAATCTATAGATCTCGGGTGTCAATATAGGTAGAGCAAAGGAGAATAATATAGGAGGAGGTTATAATGTTTTATGTCGTTTTTTTGCCAACCTGGTTTATTAATTAACAAAAGTACTAAATAATTTTATTGTTTTTTAATTTTATTTTTTAATTTAATCCCTCTTTCCCTGTGGTGATCAGGTAGTTCGCCGAAAATAATGATTATGTTTAATTTCAGATATATAGTTTAGGTATAACTTTATGTCCTAGTTTCCACTAAATTGACAGATATTAAAGCAGTGTTATTTTAAATGCTTCATTTAAATTCCGTTTATTGCGTAAATGGATCTTTCTAATAGAGACAATCCCATAACAACATAGCGTTATTCAAAATGAAAACGTCTGACAATCTATCGTGGTAGTGTAACTTTACTTTTTTTATTCGTAGCACAAATTAATCATTTTAGTACTTTAGTTTTCTGAAACGGAAGAAAATCATTTGATTAAGTATTTTATGAAACAATGAAAGCAATAAGAACTTCAGAGCCGCAACGTAATCCATTGCTAAAAGTCAAGCAAAAAAAATTTTTTTAAAGCCAAAATATAACGAAATTTGTACTATTAAATTTATATTATTAAAAAAAATCTTTTTTTTTAATTTTGAGATGATATAAAATTTATTTTCTTGCAATAATATTTTTGCAAATTCACACGGAAGAGCGGCAAAATTAAGCTTAATTTTTAATTAATTAAAAATATGATTAGAAATAAAAAAATCGCCCCGAGTTGCACATTTCCACCCTCCTAGGTATTTGCCAAGTCTGGTAACTCTAGGTCAAACTATCTGGCCTGCAGAACCAACGCCAGCATTTGCACACACATTCTTCTTTACCAACTACACTTACTTATGGCCAGCGTTCAGAGTTGAGTGTCTAGGAGTGAAGCTCGAAAAACGTCGCTTTATTCTAACACGCCGCTTAAAATTTCGGGAACGTTTGGCAACGAATTCGAAACATATAATTAAAGTTTAGCACATTTCAAATCTCAGTAAACAAAAGTCATATATTTTCATGAAACACTGAAGTTTTCTAACCACTCTAGAATTACCGTTACGGAAATCAGAAAAACAAAAGTCTTAATTCACTTTATTATGTTAAAAATACAATTTCTTTGTCCTAATTTTGATAAAATGTTCTCATAAAACAAAATTGTTTTATTTTCTACTTTGATCGTATAATGCTTATTTGAACCATTTAAATTCCTATGAGTATTTTTTTGAAAGTTAAAACCGAGCTTTATAGATTATTTATATAAGAAATAAGATGAGATTCGCATAAAGTTATTGCTAATAAAAAAGCTCATTTTCTGCTCTGTGAAAATAACTGAATAAATAATAATGTCAAAACAAAGTTATTTTCTGTGCTAAGGGAAAATGCATATGAATATTTATTACGAATCGTTTACATTTTCAAATTGAGCTTAAAAGTTTTTAAAGGTTAACAGAAAATATTACATTTATTTAATAAGAAATACATTTACATTTATTTAATAGGAATATTTGGCGTTTATTTTCAGCAGTATTTCCAAAATATTTTTGATTTTAAGATATTTACTTAATAGGAAATTGCAGTTTTATTGGAAATTATGATTGAAAATTATTTGTATTAAATTCTGGAAACATTCGTGCATATAAAAATTTTGGTCTTTTAGTGTCATCCAAATCCTTGACCAAACATACACTTTTAAATACATCAATTGAAATTCCTTACAATTAATAATTAAATTCTTCATTCGATATCTGCTTATTATTCTATTCTTCATTATTATTTCGGCCAAAAGGATTAAATCGCCCTATAACCTATATATATTTCGAAGATGACAATGAAATGTCTCCAAGACGTAATCTTAGGATGAGGTAACATGAAAGTTAGAAACGATAATTGGAAATGGTCGATCTTTAAGGTAAATATCTAGTGAGTTGACATTCCAAAATCGACAGTGGCGTTTGTGATTAAGAAGTGGAAGGAAAGCGGTGATTGTCGGAATATGCTTTGACCCTGCAGACCCACGGAACTAATAAGCAGAGACCGACGAATGCTGTCCAAAGAAATTCGTAACAACCATTCCAAACCGATGGCCCACATACTCCAGGAACTCCATTAAGCATTCTGACCTGTTGTTTCGATATACCATCCGCAAGGAATCCCATTTGCTTGGTTTCCATGGTTGTGTGCTCCTCCCCCCATAAGACTTACAAAATCCAACCGTGTTTCTCGGTTGAGGTGGTGCTAGGCACGTCGAAATTAAACCGTAGATGAGTGGAAACAGATTCTCTGGAGTGATGAATCAAGGTTTAATCTCTATCAATCGGATGGCAGAATCTGGGTTTGGTGTATGCATGGAGACCACCTTTTGCCAGCATACAAATTACGGGTTGGATCATTGCTATTTCCAGGATGACAACGAAACTTGTCATGTTGCGAGATCCACCATGGATTGGTATGAGGACAATAGAGTGAACCGACTGGATTGGCATGTCATTAATCCAGACTTGAATCCTATAGAAATCCACTGGAATGAGTTGGATCGCCGAATTAGGGAGTGTAGCAAGCATCCAAAATCGATGAAAGAACTTTCATGTCTTCTCCAAGCCGAGTGGAAGAAAATACCACTGTCCATCATCCAAACACTTCTGGAAAGCATGGGTAAGACTGTAATTAACAGCTTTAATCGATGGTTAAGGCTGTAATTGCTTCAGGTGGAAGCTCTATCATCTACTGAATATGAATAAATTGTGTTTCTCTCTTTTATCATAGCTGTCCAATTACTTATTGGCAGATAGTGTAATATCCGAAAATCGAATTTATGTTTTAGACACGTTATTCCCGACAAATTAAAACCACTATAGATGTTATCTATAATGCAGAGTCTACACTATAGATGTTAAATCTTTCTACCGAATCTTATCTATCTAGCTCTCTTCGTTTTGTAGTTCTAGTGTTAATATAGTTCAAGAGACGGACAGACGAATTTCCTTTGAAAAGAGTTTACTCAAAATTTGAATATAAATCTACAATTTGATGTAGAGACAATGTATACCAAATTTCATCAGTCTAGCTCAAAGCTTTTTTGACTTATCTTTATCATGCAAACGGACAGATAGACAAAAATGTTTTTTTTTTTTCCTAATTAGAGAAGGTTTGAAACTTGAAGATTCGTCGTTGTTCACAGACAAACATTTTCTAAAAATGTGTTTTTCGAACTCGAGAAGGCCTAAAACATGGGGATTCATTAAAATCTCGAGTTCGAATTTTTGGACGATTAATATACTTTCTTTATGCTTCGTATACGAGAAAATAATAAAAGCCATCTTCATTCCTGTAAAATGTAAGAAAAAAGGAGATATCTTGACATCTGCTGCCACTTTCTTTACTACACAAATTCAAAACGTTGCAGAATAATGATTAAGACTTCAAGCTCTCAAGGTGAGTCCAAGACGCATCAAACTGGACCACTTAATCATTAAGTTAAAGTTAATAATTGTGCGCCAACGAATTCATCACAAAAAATTTCCTCTAGTGAAATCAGAAACCGGTTTCATTCCGCTGAAAGGAACGAAGCTTATCACAGAAGGTTGTTTGTCAGTTTTTGTCATGACTGCATTCATGGAAAATTGATTTTGTTTACGTTTCAACGAGAAACACTAAGAATCTTTATTTTGTAGTGTTTTTATATGCAGATTTGATACAAAAGAAAAAAGAGAGAGAAAGGTGTAGTGTAGATTCTAACAGTGCAGGAATAAATTAAAGATGGAATTTAAAAATTATTCTGATATTATAATGTTTGTATTTATCAAATTACTACTAATATGATTACAAGATGAAACGATTTTGAATAAAGTTTTTAGGAATTAAAGAACAATAAAAACAAATAATATTTTTGAAAGATTTTCTTTTTTTGAAAATTCTGTATTAATTATTTCATTTTTCTTCAAAATATCTCTATCATTACTACTAATAAAGATGAATGTGTGTGTGTTCGTGTGTGTGTATGTATTGTTCTACTAACCAACTGTGTGGCCTAGAGCTACCTCATTAGGCACATAGACACTTTGGAAGTTGGGTGAGTAATGAAAATTATGGAACAATCCCCAAGAAGGAAGGCATAATATCGATAACTAAGAATGAATTTAAATGTTTTCACCAGGCTTTAAGACATTCATTGTGATTTTTTAGTAATATGTAAAAAAGTAATAATTAGTAATATATAATATGTAAACTAATATGTAAAACAGCATCCATCGTTATATGATGTATAACAACATCCATCTCTAGATGATGTAAAACAGCAACATCCATAAAGTCAAATGGATGCTGTTTTACCATAAACTTTATAAAATTGGGTCCTATCCATTTGCTTAATGGTAATAATAATAATAATAATCCATTAGCTTTAAATTTAAGAACTAATTAAATAAAAGATATTTCAAATTTGAACCAAATTCAGGATTTTATTATTGGATATCGAATCAAATTTAAATATCAGAAGAAGCAAGATCATAAGAAAGACTCTCTCGTTTTAGGATTTTACAGAAACAGATTTGAATATTTCAAAGATTCCGACCGTTCAGAATGTAAAACGGGAGGTGTGATCTCTTCGAAACTTTCTTGTAAACTCTCTAAAAAATTATAACTTTTCTCTCTCCGCCATAAAAAGTGCGGGTCTTAGGAAAAATTATGAATACCAAGTGTGCTTAAATTTATCATTTTCAGAGTTACCAACGTGAGAGTTTTGAGCTTTCAAGTGTAATGAAGTATTTGAATATGCTTTTTCACTGAAAATCTGAAACAGAACTGCAATTTTATTATTAAGATTATATACCAAATTTAATATACTTATGTAGTTGCGTTTTTGAGTTATGCATTAGAATTTGCACACTAACAAAGGATCAACCCATTGATGCATGCGAATTTGCAGTTTAGATAAAAAAAAACTGTGTATCAAATTTGCTTTTGCTCTTTCTCTATTGTAATTAACGCGATCTCTATAAGTCAGACAGTCTGACAGACAGGCTTATTCTGACAGAATTTTGTTCAAAATTTCATAGTCTATCTACAAATTTGGAGTAGAGACGAAATATTAAATTGCATTTGCTTATTACAAATCGAGTTTGAGCCATTGCATTCACAGTATAATAGACACAATTCCAAAAATGTGATAGACAGCCCAATTGTGATAACATTCCACAGACACAATTCCAAAAATGATGCTTGAAATGAAAAGATTCATCAAAATACCTAGAAAAAGGTACGTATATTTATTTCTAAATATCGAATTTATAAACTTTAAAATACTTCTTTCCCTTTGTGTGCTCGTATAAGAGATAGTAAAAAAAAATTATCTTCTGGAAAAAACGACATTGTCAAAAAAACGTTTGACACAAAGTCGATCCAATTTCTTTGACAAAGCGGCGTGTTTGCTCTTGCAGTTAGGTGACACTTAGCAGCTTATGTGATGCTCAACTCCACTCTTTCCGGCCATTGTGTCAAAAGATTCATTTCAAAATATTCTAATCTCAAAACAAAATAAACAGAATGAGCCAATCCCATTCACATGATCGGTAGCGAACAAGGGAAAATAAACACCATTTCAACCGAAGAATCTCTGTTGACAGAGCTCTCTTAGGAGATTTCAAGTACTTTTGTCAACAGTTGACGATTCAAAGTCAGCATTTGGCGCTATCGCGAGTTCTCGATTAAGTGTGGAACTCTAGAACGGATCCACAGTTTCAACTTCGGGTCAATGCCGGATAGAGAACAAAGACATATCGAGGAACTGCAAAAACCACTGATAAATTGGAGGTAGGGGAAGGGAAAGAGACAGTACAATCGAACAAAGATGAACACTCCTTGTCGCGTCTTTTGTAGGCATGCCTATTTATGGTCGTTTCTTATTCTTCTGTCGTCAC
>JAPMOR010050586.1:0-29130 GCA_026543865.1 Argiope aurantia | reverse complement strand
ATGGCGTTATATATGGATGATAAATGTCACATGGCGTTATATATGGATGATAAATGTTAACTAGCGCATCATCGAAAAACAAACTAACCTTTGTATTTCTCGAAATTATATGTTCATCTATTTATTATTGCTGTCAAATATCCTATCGACCGAATATCAAAATGATAAGGAGTTTTTTGGTTACGTTTCATGAACACTTCAAACTATATGCAAACTGGATTAAACATTTTGATAAGAAAATATAAGAAAATAGAAAATGCTATCTTTTATCATATTTGATATCATTAAATAACTTTGAAAAATATTCTTAATGAAATCAACATATTATGATAATACCATATCTATTGAAAAAATTCCCAAAAATTAAGAAATATAAATAAATAATTTTTTTCCTTTACTTTCAATATCTGAAGAATAACTTGAGATTGAATATTTGTAAACACAATGAAAAATTAATTAAATTTACTTGCGAAAAAGAAAAGTTTTGTTGCAAATATTTTAGGTAATTTGAGGATTAAAAATCATCAAAATTAAGAAAAGAATTCTACGTTATTTCATTAAAAAATTTATTTTAAACATTTGATAATTAAATTATTTTTGAATATATTGTTTCATTAATATGAACATTATAACTCTTCAAAGTGTGTTTGTGCCAAACACATACGCACTCACACATTCACATTCAATGTTTTTATAAACATAAATAATGACTGTTTTTTTTCCTTCTAAATATTAGCGAATATGAGAACAAGTAATGACAATTCATTCAACCAAATTTTTGAAGATCACCTGATCATTCGACATCATAAAAATGAATTTTGAATTAAATATAACAAGAGAAATAACACTTCGTCTCATGTTAGGTATTGAATTGAAAGAGGGAAAAATAATGATAATCGAAAACAATAAAATAATGAACAATAAAATCACAGTTTTATCCTCTCATTAAAAAGATTATTTGAGTTTATAGGCACCGAGATATTGGAAGGCTTGGATTTATTTTTAAATGGTAAAAAAAAATTCACAGCTCATGTTCTTAAAGAATAGATATGTAAAAGAGGCTCCCACTGAAATGACGGTTACTAATAAAATGTATTCTCGAACATCTTTTCTGAATTCTTAGAAAACTCCCCTGTCCTTGAAACCCATCTGAGTGAACATCTCTAAAGAACAAGAAACGCTATTCATGTATTCAGTTAATAACACGTTTTTTTTAAACATATATGAATAAATTCGTTTATTTTTTTGGATTTTTAATATATTCCCATTATCTAATACTTTAAAATTTGATACATACAAAATGAAATTAATATATATAAACATTTCATACCACAGTAAAAAGAAAGTATTTCACAAAATTTAATTCTTCAAAATCGCAGATGTATTTAAAATTATCACAAACTAAATTTAGCTAAACAAAATTGCTAAAATTAAGATATCCCTAATTTTTTTAACTAACTTCCCAGCATATGAATAATGTTGTTACTTCTTCATTATTTTATTTTTGAAGAAAATTGGTTTAGTTTTCTTGAAATACCCGAATGTTCTTTTCCTTTTGCCATTTCCTCCTGCTTATGAAAACTGGCAGAGAGAATCATGTGTGAGTTGCTGAATTCCTTCAAAGAAGAGCCTGTAATGCTTTTTTGTAGATAATTTACAACTGGGAGGATTGCAGTTTCATGTGATACTTTCCACTGAACTAATTTTTGGATTCATTAACCCTTTTACTGCTGATCCGTCCCGAATGGAAGTGCAAATTCTATACTGGCGGGGATATTTCCATTTCATATGAGAGATGCAGGATGTAAAGGGAGTTATCACCAGCGGTATTAACACTTATTTTCCTGCACATCATTAAATTGAAATAAAAATTGACAAGGCAGTATAGAATTTGCACTGCCGAGTAGGTCGATCTAACTGTGAAAAAGTTTATGGATTTTTCATTCTGGTTTCTCTGCCAGAGCTGAATAATTACAAATACATGTATAGACAACAAAGCTATTTGCAGTATTGCAAGTTTTTGTTAATGGAAAGTGATTGGTCAGTTTTTCCTGAAGATATCAACGAAGATATTCCTCAAAATACTGTAACTGTCAGATTTGAGAATTGATAGTGAGAAAATATCTCTATTATTATTATATTTATATTTACAATGCAGGAAGAAAATAAGTTTCGTATTCCTAGTGTGAAAGGTTGGTTGGTTGGTTGGATTTTTTTTGGCGCAAAAGCCAATTTTGGCTATGCTGCGCCAAGCAAATGGTAAAAAGACAGAGCAGACAGTAAAAGCACACATATTAAAATATAAATCAAAAGGTATCCAATAACAAATGCAGAAAATAAATGTGCAAGCATGTTAATAGTTCTATATGAAACACTAATGCGATAAAAACGTTACAATAAAACGATGTAAAAAAATCAAGCATTAGCAGAGGTTAAAAATTACTAGATACAAATATAAAAACCAATAGTTTTTAAAAATTTAAAAATGTTTGGGTGGAATTTCTCTCCCACCAAGTCTTGTAAAGTTAATGACGAGGACTTAAAAAAGTGTAGACGGAAGGAATTAAAAGATGGGCATTCAATTAAAATGTGATTTATTGTAAAATCTACATTACACGTGAGGCACTTTGGCGCCGCCTCGCCAAAAATGAGGTGCCTGTGCGTGTAACGAGTATGACCTATACGGAGGCGAGTCAATTTGACATCAACCTCTCGTATAGTGTTAACTGGCCACAAATTAATTTTCGGTTTGATTAAATGTAATTTATTATGGATCTGCAAATCCCATGACTTTTGCCAGGTAGATAAAATGCTGCAGTTAAGAGACAGTTTAACGTCGCAAAACGGAAGTCCTTTGATCATAAATGTCGAAGCAGATTTTGCAGCTGAATCTGCTTTCTCATTCCCTAAAATGCCCACGTGACTAGGAACCCAACAAAATAAGATATTTAGACCGGCTTGTTCTAATACACGCAACATAAACAAAATTCGAATAGCAATTGGATGCATTCTGTTGTTATAATTAGAAAGTGCTTTTAAAGCACTCATGCTATCGGAATAAATAATGATATTATGTTGAGTAGCAGGCGAAATTTTCTGAAGAGCACAGAAAATGGCCATTAACTCAGCAGTATAAACGGAACAACAATTATGGAGGCGGTGACTCAATGTCTCAGATGGAAACACGATGCCACATCCAACATGTCCTTCTGATTTCGAGCCGTCCGTGAAAATAGGTACAAACGATGAATACTGATGGCGGTGATATAAAAACGGCTGCTGGAAAACCACATGTGCAGTTAAGGATTTATCGAATTCTGTAAAGGGATTCAAAAAGTAAAAATGCGGGATATCCCAAGGAGGGAAGCAAAAGGAATCAACTGCTTTAATATGCACGTCTTTGAGATCCGAGTCATGCAGGAGCAATTTGACTCTATCATAAAAGGGAAGTATGTGCGAAGGACGGGCATTATACAATCGACGCAGGCCTATTGGTAGTGACATATTGCTTAAAGGGTGTTTCGAAACAAATTTAGTTCTGAAATAAAACTGGGCAGACAATTTCTTCCGCCTTAAGTAAAGGGGTAGCTGATGACATACGACATAAAGGCTCTCAACCGGGGAGGTACGAAATGCACCAGAACAGATACGCAAAGCTGAATGGTGGACGGGATCTAGACGCCTCAGAACAGATGAACGGGCGGAACCATATACCATGCATCCGTAATCAATTCGGGAGAGCACTATTGCCTCATAAATACGAAGAAGGGAGGTTCTATCGGCACCCCAAGATGTTCTGGAGAGCACTTTCAAAATGTTTAACGCCTTCTCACACTTCCTTCGCAGGTGCAAGATATGCGAGAGAAAGGTGAGTTTTCGATCGAAAATTACTCCCAAGAATCGTACTTCATTCACTACAGGAATCGGTGTATCATTTATTTGAATATTGGGATCCTGATGAATGCCTCTTTTCCTACAGAAGTGTACACAGCTACTCTTCTCCGGAGAGATGATTCCTAGTGTGAAAGAAGAGTAATAAACGTTGGCACGAGTCACGACAGGGCTTCCGGGAATACTGAAGTCCCTTGAGGGCCAGTGAGCATTATTGGCCCCACCTCCTTGAGAGAAAGCTAAAAGTAGGAAAATGTTTCAAGAGCAAAACATTTATTGATAGTATATGCAATTTTGTGTATGCGTTTTTCTTAAAGTGAGAATTTTTTTTCAATATACTTCGCTTTAAAGTGTTAAATTATTTAATAAAAACTACCTCAAAATGTTCAACTAGAAAAAAAATTTTTTTTAAACCTTTAAATACTTGAAAAAGTTAAGACCTTTTCTTAAGGTTTACTAAAATTATAATGAAAATCTTATTTTATATCAGAATTCACAACAATCCATTTTTCAACGCTTTGCGCATTGTTTATATCTGCCATTTCCTCTACTAAAACTGTAAGTTAAAACGAATTTGTCACCGTAAATATTGTTTAACAAAAATCCTTTAAAGAAAAATATCAAAATGACCTGTTTGCAGAAATAGGATTAACTTCGCCATTGTGAGATTTCAAATCGACATGAATTGTGTCTTGTAGGAATCTTGACAGAACATTTGAATGACTCGAAGTGATTAAATCTCTGAAAAGAAGGAAACTGTCAGGTAAGCATCTTTTGAAAAATGTTTAAAACAAAATCCCATCAGCAATATTTGGCTGAGACTGGAAGACGATTTAAATATTAAATAGTAAAAGTCAAAGAAAAAGAATAAGATAAAAGTTAATCTTATCAAAGTACTGAATAAAAATTCAGATGTATTAAAAGGATTACTTTGCAAACAAAAATCAGCTGAATTGTCATTTGTTCAATTTTAGGAGGAATTTCAGCTTTCTAAGTTCAACTTTCTATTTTAAGATATTTCCTTTTTGTGAGTAGACAAAGCGTTCGTAAAAGATTAAGATTGCTTTAATTCACTGGACGAGCAATGGTAGGGGTAGTTCTTGAATTTAAATAGTAAAATCTGAATCGAAAGTTTCTTGGATATTCTTTACTATGCATTGATTTACGAATTTATTTAACCTCCTAAATCGAGGACACATCTTATTTGGGATATTTATTGTTATTTCAATCTTTATAACTCAAAAATTACATCTAACATCAAAGGTTTCCAAGTATTTCTTTTTCTTATTACGGAATATTTAAACTAAATTACAGATTTAATTTTTAAAAATTCACTTATCCGATATCTTGTCAGACATGTCATTTTATGCCAAAGAGTTAAAAAAATATTTCTGCTGAGACACTCCTTTCTATATTAAAGAATTTGTACTAAACTTTTTCTTTTAATGTAATTATAAACTTTACTTCAAGATTGGTTCCCACACACATCTGCCCCTCAGGGGCTCACCTTCTTTAGGTGAGTACGGGTGTCCCAATCCCGAGGTACCCAGGGATCTTTACTCCCTTTAGGTTTACTCTCCTCTGTGCCTTCTGCTGTCACCTTTTTTCTTTCCCTCGAGGGTAGGCGAGGGAGCTCTCCATGAGAAGCTGTCGCCGCTCTGTTTGCTTCCTGCTTCTCATGGACAGCAAATACCCCCACGTGTTTGCCGTGCGTGGCGACCCATTAGACGGGTGGTACATCTCGGTCTCCGATGTATCAATCGGCCGGTATCCCAGGCATCTACCTGGGCTGCTCAAGGGGATCAAGCGAAGGGGTTACTCCTTGGGCTTGGCGTTAAGGGTGGTCACTGTCCCCGGGGGTAACTCCGAGCGTATAGGTTCCGGCTAGCGCTGGGGTAAGCGCCGAGGCTGGGAATGGCCAGAGCCGGTGGCTGCCTTCCCTTGTTGGACTCCGTGGTGGGTGGTGCCGTCGGGGCCCGAATCCCCATCAATATCGTATGGGCAAAAAAAACCGTTCTCCCTTCAGTGGGCGTCAAACGTTACCTAATCAAAATCAAACCTTATCACATTTTGACATATTTTTTATCATAAAAAGAGTTTCTGAATCCAAAGATACTTTTCACTCTGTATCGCCATTTCTTGTGCAAAAAGCCATACTAGCAACTGTCGGTGATGTTGCAGGTATACGTAAATTGCGTTCTGGCGACTTGCTTATAGAAGTTAATTCTAAGAAGCAAGCCCAGCAAGTAACCAAACTAAAAGCTTTAGCTACAATACCTGTTACTGTTTCCCCTCACTCTTCCTTAAATTACTCGAAAGGCGTCATAACCTGTGGAGAGTTGTACAATGTTTCTCTGGAAGAAATATCTAAAGGATTTCAACAGCAAGGAGTAACTGATGTACGCCGCATAACCATTCGGCGGGATGGGCAACTCATTAATACGAAACATCTCATCCTCACATTCCATTCGCCTAAACTGCCTGAATTTGTATATGCCGGCTATCTGAAATTACCTGTTAGAGCATATATTCCTAATCCGTTGAGATGTTTCCAATGTCAACGTTTCGGCCACTCCAAAGCTAATTGCCGCGGGACAGTAACTTGTGCCCGATGTGCTGAAAAAGGTCATGAAAGCCAGGAGTGCACTGCGCCAGAAAAGTGCGTCAATTGTGGTGAAGATCATGCTTCCTTTTCGAGACTTTGCAAACGTTGGACATTCGAGAAACAAATTACCACTCTCAAATTCAAAGAAAACATAACTTATCCTGAAGCTAGACGTAAAATTCTAGCTCAAACACCTACGCCTGGTTTAACTTATGCTTCCGTGGTACAGAAACAGTTTTGTGAAAATTGTTCTTGTCCAAATTGTGTTAAATCCCACACAAAAACACTTGAAAAGTCAAGTGATTCAGAAACGGAGCATTCCACAAACAATGAAATTGAATTATTGAAACCTGAAAAACCTAAAATGAACAAATCAAAATCTGGAAAGCATTTGAAACTGCAACTCTCAAAACGTGGCCTTTCTCCACAGGAAATTAGAGCAAAACTAAGAAAATCAACTTTGCGCAATTCGGTTGCTTTGGGACTCGCAAATCAGGGTGCAGTCCACAAAGACTTAACGTCCATTTTTGGTGGCACATCCTAAAATGTTGACCTAATCGCACTTCATCCATCTGAAGAAGAGGATGAAGAACTTAAAATGAGTTGCGATATTTCGCAACTTCCCAACACTGTTCCCAATCCTTCGCTTGAAGCAAAAGTTTCTTAATGGGTACCTTCGTTTCATGGAATTGTCGTGGCCTTCGGTCCAAATTGAATGACATTAAGACCATCCTTAACAACTTTCATCCTATCTGTTTTGGTGTTCAGGAGACTTTCTTGACACCTAATATCCCCATCAAAATACGCGGTTATAACTGTGCTCGTAAAGATGCAGAAACAGCATCTCATCCTTCTGGTGGAGTTTGTATTTTCACGTCGAATTTATTTCCGAGCACACCTCTCCTATTACACACTTCTTTGCAGGCTGTGGCTGTTCAAGTTCACACAAGAATTTTAGTCACAGTCTGCTGCATTTACTTACCGCCTCATGATGTCATTCGTCAACAAGATCTTGATAACCTTGTGGACCAACTCCCTTCTCCATTTATTATACTTGGCGACTTTAACGGCCATAGTACGTTGTGGGGTTCGGATAGTACAAATTCTCGTGGGCAACAGATAGAACAGTTTATTTCTAATAATTGTCTCTGATTGCTCAATAATGATGAGAAGACGTATTTCCATGAACCCACACGTAGCTTCCATAGCCTTGATCTAGCCATGTGTTCTCCTGAACTCTTGCCGGTGTTGAACTTTGCAGTTAGCAAAGATTTACATAATAGTGACCATTTTCCTATTATTGTCTCCCATGCTGATAGCGGCGGTGCGACTCTCTGTCCACCGCGTTTTCTATTCCAGTGGGCAGACTGGGATACTTTCACGCAATTGGCAGATATAACTGAGACCATGATTAGTACTTATGATATCACGGAAGCAATGCAACTTGTTATTGACGCCATATTTAGCGCCGCAAATGCCACCATTCCAAAGACCTCCCCACGTCTCAGAAAATTTCGCAGACCATGGTGGAATGAGGCTTGTCGCGACAGCCACAAGCAGCAGAAAAAATTATGGAACATTTTTCGGAGGTACCCGACAACTGAAAATCTCGTTGCTTTTAAAAGAGCCAAAGCGCTAGCTCGTCGCGTCCGTCGTCAGAGTCAGAGGGACTCCTGGATTAAATTTGTATCGTCTATTACGTCATCGACCTCCAGCAAACAGTTGTGGAAAAAAGTAAAGGCTGTTAATGGTATTTATTGTGAATCTTCCATTCCCGTTTTAAATATAGGAAGTGTGATACATTCTTCTCCATTAGAAGTAGCAAATATTCTGGGCCAAACATTCGCACAGGTTTCCGCAATAGACTCTTATAGTGCTGAGTTTTTGGCGAGTAAGAATCCCGCGGAACGGTTGCCTCTACATTTTAATGACCGTAGCAAGTTTTCATATAACTGCAAATTCAAAATGTTTGAACTCAAAAAAGCCTTATCTAAATCTCATGACACCAGTCCAGGGGCAGATGGGATTACATACAATATGCTCCGTCATTTGAGTACCACTTCCCTTTCCAACCTGTTGTTGTTATTTAACAGAACCTGGACCGAGCAGAAGTACCCTTTACAATGGCGCGAAGCTATTGTTATCCCAATCCTAAAACCTGGCAAAGAACCATCCAATCCTCTGAACTACCGACCAATAGCTTTGACGAGCTGTCTCTGTAAAACCTTGGAACGTATGGTCAATTCTCGTCTGATTTTTGAATTAGAGAAACAAGGATGCATCACCCCGTTACAGAGTGGTTTTCGTAGAGGACGGTCTACTGTTGACAACCTCGTCCTTCTGGAAACACAAATCCGCAATGCATTTGTGAGGAGAGATCACCTTGTATCTATTTTTTCGATATAGAGAAAGCGTACGACCGTACGTGGCGTCACGGCATACTCTCAACGCTTTATAATTATGGTTTTAGAGGAAATTTACCGATATTTTTAAAAAACTTTTTATCTTGTAGAACGTTTAAAGTTCGCATGGGTAATGTCTATTCAAATGATTTTATTCAAACTGAAGGTGTCCCGCAGGGTAGCATTCTTAGTGTTACTCTTTTTATTGTACATTTTAGCCAAATAATCAATGTTTTACCTCCATCTGTTCAAGGCACATTATACGTGGATGATCTACAGATCTCTTGCCAAGGGTGCAATATGCAAATGATAGAGCGACAACTGCAGACTGCAGTAAACAAACTTGTAAGTTGGTGCAATGAAAATGGACATACGATTTCGCCAGAGAAAAGTAAATGCGTCCATTTTTGTAGGAAAAGGGGTATTCATTTAGATCCCAAAGTTCAGATTCGTAATGCTACCATCCCTGTGGTAAATGAAATAAAGTTTTTGGGGATAATATTTGACCGTAAGCTCACTTTCCTTCCGCATGTCCTACATTTGCGGAAGAAGTGTGACATGTCACTAAATATTCTCAAGGTACTGTCCAGAACCACTTGGGGAGCAGATCGAACTTCCTTGCTCAGAATTTATCAAGCAGTGACTTTATCCCGTATAGACTACGGAAGAATGGTGTATGGCTCTGCTCGTCCTACAGTTTTACGTAGACTTGATACCATACATCATTCTGCTTTGAGAATTAGCTTAGGAGCATTCCGCACCTCGCCTGTGAATAGTCTGTATGTTCTCTGCCATCATCTACCACTAAGTTTACGGCGTGTAAAATTATCTGCTCAATATTATCTTCGAGCGCTGTCTGTTCCGAAGCATCCTGTGTGTTCTTTGATGTTTCCGATTAGTCTTCGGAGACTTTATAATGCTCGTCGCTCTCACGTACTTCCATTCTGCGAGAGAGTTAAACTACTCCTTCGGGATTATGGACTTCATGATAAGGTAATCCAGACTACCGATCCATTTTCCTTTCCTCCCTGGAATATTCCTCAGTTTTCATTTTTAAATCCCTTCTCTGGTTTTGAGAAGCAGAGTACTGCCCCTATTGTATACCAGAATCTGTTTAATTCTCATCGCTGTCAGTATTCAGATTATTTAAAAATATTTACGGATGGTTCGAAATCAGATGGTCATGTTGGTTGCGGTATTGTTTTTGATACCGACACATTTAGTTACCGTCTAGATTCCTCTCTATCTGTTTTATCTGCTGAATTACTAGCCATCTTTTATGCTCTTCAGAGGATTTCACTCTCTTCTAATCGTAAATTTTGTATTTATACTGACAGTATGAGTTCATTGACAATGTTTTCCAACTGGAATAATCAGATTCATCCGGTTGCCGTGGAAATCCTTGATCTTTTAAGGACTTTAAAAAACAGGGAGTTTAAGATATTATTTTGCTGGATTCCGAGTCATGTCGGAATCGCTGGTAATGAATTGGCGGATAATGCAGCAAAGAGTGCATCTTTGCTTTCACAGCGAGACATCCCGTTCTGTGATGCCAAAAATATTTTTCAACGCCGTCTGTACTCCCTCTGGCAGGAATCATGGAATAATCATATTAATAATAAACTTTATGGCATAAAACCCATCATTTCATCCTGGCCTTGTTTACCAGTGCGAGAACTCGATGTCAAGTTGTCTAGACTCCGCATTGGGCACACTCGTTATACTCATAAACACCTTTTATTCGGTGATCGATCTCCTTTCTGCTCTAGATGCCAAGTGATTTTAACCGTTCTTCATCTTTTAATTGAGTGTCCTAATTTGGATAATCATCGTTTACGTTTTTTCTGTGCTTCAACAGTGGACATGCAAATGCTTGTGGGGGAACGTCCTCACAAAAACCTTTTTAAATTTTTAAAGGCAATTGGTTTTATAATTTTATTTAAAATCTCAATTTTTTGCCAATTTTTACAATGTTTGGAGATATGTCCTTGTAATTTTTTAATCAGTTTTTAACTATACAGAATCTTGCATATAAATGCCTTATATATTTTAACCATACGACTGGCGCAGTATAGTCAAATATGGCTCTTGCGCCAATAAATCCCACTATCCATCCATCCATCCCACACACATCTGCAATTATTGACAAATTTTTAATTCGAATTCTTGAATAAATCGAAAAGATTTAAAATTTTTAAGGATACATCGATCAATACTGAAATCCATTTGTGGGTAATATGAGAGTCCTAAAGGATAACCTGTAAATTATCTTTTATCATTTATTTCAGTTTTTATTTAGAACTAGTTTTGGATCCTCTTCAATTTGTACAAGTAAGGCCTAGAAATATTTCTGGCCAATGGAATTTCCCGCGGATTCCTTAATACGGTAGAAATTTGTTGCCATGACAACCATTATTCATGACGGATAATTATAGTAGAAAAATGCATTATTTCATTACAAAATGTGAGAGAAATTCAGACGATTTTTGTAAATATTTATATGAATAAAATTTTCATAACAGAGTTCTTAATTTAATGACGAAGATTGAAAATATAAATTGAATTTATTTTTCTTTTTATTGTGCTTACTAAATTGATGGTGTGAACAATATACTCAAAGAAATTCAAATGCAGTTTTTAACCATAAACATATCTTGCTAACATACTTATTATCAAATGTTCACCGGAAAATATATTTCAAACAAATCTTGTATCTTATTTAAAGCAGCTTTATTTAATATTTTCTTCATTAAAAATCATGGAATAGCACCGAATTCAGTAATTTCTTACATTGAAGTTGAAACTCATTTTGCTTTTGATAGGATGGTAAGCGGGTAGTTACATTGCAAAAAAAAATCTGAAACAATTTTATTAAAAACATATTAACCAGGTTTTGCGTAAAAAAATAAACTATGTTATAAACTACAGTATCCAAATAATCAATATATCAAAATGTAGTTCAAAATATGTATGTAAATTATTAAAAGGAAAATTCCAAATTTCAAGAAACTGCAACTGTATCTACCGATTTTATTTAATTAAAAAAATAAATGATGAATTCAAATAAAATAATTTCAATAACAAATTCTAATAATTAAATATGAGAATATCTTAGAAATAAAGGAAACGACTCAGTATTGTTTCATTGCTGAAAACTCACCTTTGGAGTTAAAATTTAATGGCAAACTGTGGAAATTAATGTCTTAACAAAAGCCCTCGCAATGTGAACAGACAGTGGTAAACATACTTTCCATTTTTGAATTTAAATTATATTTGATGACAACCTTTTTGGGCTATTAAACTATAGTATACTCCTGAGCATCCGGCTCGCGATTATTCAGATTCCATACTATACGGCCTAGTTTTCTTGTATCGTAATTAAATAAGAAAGATAAGGCGTTGCATTGGCAACATTGCTCAAATATTGGACGCCGGCATCTGCTATGATCCTCCTACGTGTCGTGAGCAAAGGAAAAGTGACAGGAAAAGAGCAGCATTCTGCTCGTTGTTCATTTTTCCGTCAGTGTGTAACGGGTCTCAGTTGTTGTCACTTTTTTTCTGATTATAACTGTAAAGTACGCACAGGATTCGTAAATTGTTCTTTGGGAATGCGTAATGTTTTTAAGAACCCTAGTGAATCTTTCAAAGTGGGTGACAAGCGAAAAAAGTTGTAGTGACTATGGAGAAGAAATTGTGTGCCATACAGCTACTAGAATTTGGTGAAATAGCAAAACAAGGCATTTACTTCTACTCACATTCTACTTTGCTTGAGATAAATGGTGGGCTTAGTAATAATAATGGATAATGTAATAAGAAATGAAAAATACTTATTTTAATAGCGTAATGGGATAAAAAATTTGTCTTCCAATATTAGTTGTCAAAATAATGAGTTCATAGGACTCCGTTCTATCCGGCTTTTTTGTTATCCGACCTACCTTCCGCCACGTTAGGTCGGATACTTGGGAGTGTACTGTGGTTCAGTTGAATTCTAAGCATCTGATTATACTTGATAGCATTGATAATCCGGTTACTTAATTCTTCGCTCAAGTATAAAAGATGAAATTATGTTGTGGGTCATTAATTAACGCTAACGAATATACAACTTATCTTGTATAATCATGTTATCACACTTATTACCCATTTAATTAATAACTTGTTTCCATTCATCAAAGAAATTTAGAGGATATGCCAAAACAGCTTTTCGGTCAATGCATTTCAAGCTTTTTGCACAAAGGCTTTGGACTGGATGAAAAATTATAGTTTCGAAAAGCATTCTTGATGAGGACTCATTATAATACTATTATGGGGAGCAACAGCTACATTACTTTGTAACTGTAGCTGAAGGATATTCAAAGTGTTTTGAAAATGCTTAGTAAAATGAACTGTATATTGCGCAAATAATTTCTGATAAATGTTGGAATCGTCACTTGAGATATTTTACTTATGAAATATATAATTTTGTGATAACACACTGAAGTAAATGCCATTGAAAATTTAAGGGATTTGTGTATTTATTTTTGATAATTTTCTAATATGATTACTAATTCCCTTATTCACATCTTTTAAACTAAAGAACCTAAAAAAACACAATTTCTATTTATTGCAGAATTTTTATTCACATTTTGAAACGAATTTTCTTATTATTCCTCTTAGAAGAATATTTGCAATATATATATATATATATATATATATATATATATATATACAGTGGCTCCCAAAAGTGTTCGTACACCAACAAGAATCAATTAAAAACCTCATTATTTACCATTATATATTCTTATTTTTAAATGAAAATTTTTTCATAGTATATTTTTACAGTTCTTAATAAGGCAGTGAAGAATAAATTTTAATTACGATGCAAATTATTTTTTTTTAAATGACAATAAATAAAATTGCACAAAAATAAGACACAAAAGTGATCATACACTTTAAAAAACATCACTAAATATGAAATTTTCTAAATTTTTATAAATGTTTAGTATTCAGTAGGATATCCTTTATTCTTTATAACAGCTTTTAAACGTTTGGGCATAGATTTAACTAAACTGTCGGTTACTTCTGCACCGATCTTGTTCCATTCTTCGATCATTACTGCTTTCAGTCGAATTTTCGATTTAATGTCGTGACTTCTTATTCGCACCTCTAATTCTTTCCAAATATGTTCTATAGGTTTAAATCTTGCGATTGAGCTGGTGTTTTAAGGATTTGAGGGCAATGATAGAGGCAAAAAGACGAACATTCATGGCCGTGTGCTTAGGATCGTTGTCTTGTTAATACACAAAGTTGTTTAAAATGCCCAATTTTTGTTCTGACACTTTTAAATTATTATTGAGAATACTTATATAAAATCTATGATCCATTATACAATCAATGAATACTAAATTGCCTACTCCAGCCGCTGACATACACCCCCAAACCATGACACCTCCACCGCCATGTTTTACTGTTCCAACTAAATTCTTGGGATTAAGTTCTTCGTCTTTTTTTTCTCCATGTAATGATTCTCTCATCCGACCCAAAGATGTTAAACTTACTTTCATTTGCAAATAAGACATGATTTTAATAGCTCTCTGGCTGGTTTATCATAGATTTGGCAAATTTAAGCCTAGCAATTCTGTTCTTCTGACTTACAAAGAATTTTCTTCGTGCAGAGCGGCCATGTATACCAGCATTCCGAAGAATTCTACGAATAGTTTCACAGGAAATAGAAGTTCCATTTGATTCAATATATTGTGAAGTAAACTTTATTGCACTCAGAAGTGGATTTTTTAGAAATTTACTCACAATATTTCTTTGACTTCCAGCTGACAGAATTTGAGAGCGACCATTACGAGGCTTGTTTGCTATCCTTTTCCCCTCTCTGTAACGTTTTATAATGCTTTGCACCGTTGAATGAGGTAGATTAGTTATAGTTGCAATGCCTCTAATTGATTTTCCAGCTTTAAAATGAAATATAATTAATTTTCGTACGTCTAAACTCGTTTCTTTACGAATGCGCGTCATATCTAAGAATAAAGTAAATAGAATAAATAATTGTGATATTAAATACTGAAATCAAACGATTTTAATGTATTTTTCAATTAGAAGAAAAATAAGCCGAAAAAGATATTTTTATGATGAATTTAAATAAATAATGTTTGGATGTACGAAGACTTTTGTGTTCTAATTTTGTGACATTTTTTATTTATTTATTTTTTAGAACAATACTACTTGATTTTTTATAAGAATATTTGTTCAGTTTTATTAAGAACTATTTAAAGATAATTACAAAAAACCAACTAATAAAATGCTTTATTAAGAAGTATAGAACACAATTTCTGCAAATTTCTTTAGTGTACGAACACTTTTGGAAGCCACTGTATATACAACACTTGAGCCACATCTTCAATCTTCCCCATTATTTAAGGGAAAATAAGATTCTACCTGACTGATTTATTTCACATTGATTTAACTCGTGTATTTCTTGGATATTTAGTGAAAGTAAATTTTGAAAACTCAAATCGATACCAAAGCCAATCCAAAAACTCTTCCAATATATGAACTTCATCTATTCTGCAAAAACGCAAGCATATCTTCATAGAAGAATATCCCCATTTCCTTTTAGTTGAAAACTCATATATCCTTATATATCCCATCATAATTTCTGCATTCAATAATTTATTAATTTTAGTATCCTTATTTTTTATTTCCTTTTACAAGAAGTACTAAAAGTATTACTATTTCCAAAAAACTTGAAATTTTGTCAATACAATATTTTAATTAAATTGGATTTTTTTTGAAATATTAAATATTTTCACTTTCTATCTTTTTTTCCTTTAAACATGAGAAGTCAAAACCGCTTTGGGCTATATGTTGGAAATTTAGGATTCGGACTTTAAATCAAATTTGCAAATTGATTTTATACTTTGAATAAAATCTGTGTTTTCAAAAAAATTAGTCCGTCTGTTTGTCCAATATAACTTTACAAGATAACAAAAAACATAAGAAACTAGATAGATAAAATTTGAAACACGTATTTATCATCTGAAATATTGATCTTTATTAAATTTGGAACCAAATCCTTTCAGATATCTGTTTGTACTTTCACAAGAATGTGAAAATTATAACTGAAAAGCACTATGACATAAGTACGTAAAAGTCTGCGTGTGATTTTCTGACTACACTTCTAGTTCCATTTCAAAAACTGGTTTAATTTTGTCGGATAAAACTCCTGTAAATTTGACCTGCATCAACTGCATTATCGTCCAAAATTTGCTTAAGATCGCATACCAGTAGATTCTAGCTTACTGATTGTTCGCCAATAGTATGTAGTTAATAATACACACATATATTTACACATATATTATTAGAGAATTTTCAAGAAAATTTCGTGGGAATCTCGTGTGCTGGCTTCACATATTATACAATTTCAGGCAGTGGATTTTTTTTTAAAATCAAGCTAAAAGACTATTCAACAAGATATTTAAAAATTGTCACTCGACCCACACAAGCAATTAAAATTCTGTCAATGCTGAAAAGTATGAACATTTGAGTCTTGGCAAGATATTCTTCCGTATCCAAAACATTTCTCTATAATTCTTCCATTTTTAAACTAGGATGCTCATACATATTTCGTTCGCCTTCAGTTTTGAACCGTGTGTTCAATAAAAGTCAATTAAAAGTGTTTTATCAACAAGATAACAAAATTATTGGAATGAATATTTTCAATTTATTGAAAGGAACGAATTTCTGTCAAAAATTGTTGACACGGAAAGTAATGGGAAATTATCGGTTTGTAAAAGTACATTCTCTGTATTTTTTATGTGGAAAAACCAATATTTATGTTTGAACGTGTAACTTTTTCAAAAGAAACATTCGCTTACGTTATAGCTTGGAAAAATTATTTTGTTTTTGATAAGCGTTGGCATTGTGCAAAATGAAAAAGAATTTATTTTAATGAAAAAATACATTCAGCGTCGAATAAACAGAATAAATTATTAAAGGCATGTGGCTTTATTCAAATTCTGTTTTAAAGATAGGTTTCAATTTGGAAAATAACACAATAAAAAAATTCTATATTACTTTTATATAATTACAAACGTTTTGAGTAATCTTAAGAAAAGTTATTTAAGGAAAATAATATAATTCCTGACTATTTTTGAATAGGATATGAATATTTGCATTTATAATTTTGTATACAATTTATTAATTAAATGAAAATTATCGTAAAACTCAAAATTGTATTTGATTAGGCCTCGTTTATACGTCTTTCAAAAAGATATAAAACAACATATTAAAAAATTGTAATAGAAATTTATAGTAAACAAATTTAACTATTAGGAACTTAATGCTATTAAAACAAATGTTTCCGAAAATAATATATTTTTAACATAATATTAGTATATTACTCCAAATTATAGAAAATAATTATTAATCTTTAATAGTAAGAGTGAATCACAAAAGTGATATAACATATAATCTAAATTGAATATCTTGAGTATTAATCACGCATTTCATACTTAATGCTATTTATGTGAGAGTAGATAGACGTTTAAATAAAAAAAAATGCTTTAATCATTGTGTGACGTGCTACTTGTTTGCGAATGTTAACTACGTTATTATAAATCGAATTAAACTCTCTTTATATATTTTACAGATAATTTGTTTTTGAAAATATATTCTTAATTTGAGAAAAGGCGAAGGCGAATTAACCTTGCCTTTTTCTTCATTATTATTCAAATTAAAATCATATATACAACATGAATATTTTCAAAACCATGTTTTCGGTATTGTATGGATTAGCGGTTCACGTTCTTTACAAAAGTGATATCTCCTCTTGAGATATTTAAATCTTTTTCAAATATCGGAAAATTAGATATGCCTTAAAAAATTACTTTTTTGTGTGTAGCATCAAAGAAGCACTTTACTTTATTTTATCTTTATAATTTTTATAAATGAATCTGAACAGTAATTATTCGCCCTCTATCACAGAAATACAATACCATTTTACGAAATATTTATGAGAAAAAGCAAAGAAATAATTTTGATTACATAATCTGAAATTTATAAAGATATTTACAGCTTTACTTTCCTGCATAATAATTATTTAAAAATTAAAAAAAAATTAATAACTTAAAATAATGCCCTGTAAATAATTAAATATTGTATTAATAGTAGTAATTCATTTTTCTTAAATAATTATAATAAAATAATGTACATTGAGTAATATGATAAATTTTAGTTAGGAGTTCATATTGACTTATTTATTAAAAATAAGCATTCGGGAATTTTAAGAAATGAGATACAATCAAAATTCTAGCTATTTGACTACTAAAACATAAACAAAAATATACATGAATCTGACTAGGATAGATTTGAATATAATTTTGAATTACAGAGTTTCCTTTATTATATTAAATTAACATTCCATTTTAATACAACATATGGAATATTTTTAATCGGACTACGTAATTTTGAACTTTGATCAGATGATGAGGATAATATTATAGCTGGCAACTTCCTCAACAAAAGTATGCAATACCTTAGTGGGAGCTTTGATCCAGAACATCAGATTAAAAGAATAACAGACAGAGATATATGGTGATTCAAATATCACAAGCCCTTTTACTATTACCCTTTATGGAAAAATTCGACGTTTTACAATAAATTTTAATCTTTATATTATTGATTGTAAATACTTATTCAGAACAAAGAAACGAAAAGAGATATCTTGAAAAGTCAAATTAAATTAAAATCATTATGATAGTCAAAAGATGTGACAGAAGTGAGATTTAAATAGTCAAACAAAATTCATTTTCAATTTCATCGAAATTATTTTAAAATAAGAACCGTAAACTCCTTTCTTCTTTTCAAAGACTGTTAGAAAATGAAAATTGTTTTTTTTTTTTTTTTTTACTTTGAATGGCTTCCCTCGTTCCACTGCGATTGAAAGGAATCATTTCATAAAATGCCTTCGGCTGAGCAACAGTGAAATCATTTTTATAATTAGACATGAAGCGAACGATGCAGAGGTACAGCTGAATCAAAATGCAAAGTCATTTTCAAGATTTCATTGATTCTGTCCAATTTATTCGTTTTAACAGAATAAAGAAACACAGTTTCTATTTCTCATCAGGTGCTTCACTGTACCAACTTTGGATTACCATTGGTGCTTATTTTGGCAGTGGAAGAATTTAAATCCCGTGCTATAAAAATGCGCCATCGGGAGAGGTGAATCCAAAATTTTCTCTACTTCCAATAGAGGTTTATTCGTGTTTTAGACACGATTTTACTCAACCAATTATAAAAAAAAGTACACAGAATTAAACAGCTACAGAAAGCACATACCAAGTTTGATGCTTCTGAAAATAAAATCAAGGAGATGTTCAACCTCTTTTTTGATTTGATTCCCATTTTAAAAGTATTCTGCAGTATGGATGTTAAATCTGAGTACCGAATTTTATCCATCAACTCTCTTTGTTTTGTAACAATTAAGTTGACTTATATTCTAACAGCCGAACAGACAGACTTCCTCTAAAATGTTTTTCCCCAGAAATTGACAGAATTCTGCATATTTGGTGTAAAGATCATACCCAATTTCATAAGTCTAGCTCAAAATATATTTCAATTATTTTTCTCACAACTGACCGTTATTTTGAAACAAAAAATGTATTTTCAAACTCGAGGAAGTTTATAACTTGATTCGTTAAAATTGCAAGCCAGAATTCTCTGATGATTACAATACTTTCTCTATATTTCGTTTTTTAAATCTTCGACGTAAGAAGATAGCCGCACAATACTATTTTCGAATGCTATCAGCTCCGAAACATCCTGTTAATCACCTGTCTCTCCCGGTTGGTCTTCGGAGACTTTATGATGCTCGCCCGTCTCACATTCCTCCATTTAATGAGAGGGTTAAAGCTTTCATTCATGATTCGGGACTTACCGAGGTTTTAATTCAACCAATAAATTTCTATTCTTTTCCTCCTTGGGATGTTCCACAATTTTCATTTTTGAACCCTTTTTCTGGTTACGATAAATCTACAACAGCACCGATTGTTTTTCAGCAGCTCTTTCACTATCACCGTTGTCAATACTACCCTTATACAGAAGTTTTTACTGATGGATCAAAATCCAACCGCCATGTTGGTAGCGGAGTAGTATTTCCCTCTGAAACTTATAACTATCGCCTACCCACGTCTTTCTCGGTTTTTACTGCTGAATTGATTGCAATAGCTTGCGCTCTTCAACTGATTTCAGCTTCTTCTAACCAGACATTCTGCATTTATACTGACAGTATCAGTGCTTTGAGGTCTCTTTCCAATTTCAACAACCGGATGCATCCTGTTGCTATGGAAATCCTTGTTCTTCTTCGGGATCTTGAAAAAAGAGGCGCAAAAATTTTATTTTGTTGGGTCCCGAGTCATGTCGGAATACCCGGAAACGAAATGGCAGATGTTGCGGCAAAAACGGCAAGTTCTTTGTTACAGCGTGAACTTCCATATGACGATGCAAAAAAATATTTTGCTGATCATATTTGCGCTTTGTGGCAGCAATCCTGGGAACAGCAAACTTCGAATAAACTACACTCTGTTGATCCAATGACAAGTGTATGGTCTGTTATCCCTGTACGTGCATTAGACGTTAAATTGACTCGACTGCGAATTGGCCATGCCCGCTTTAGCCATAAGCATCTTTTATTTGGGGAACAATGCCCTTCATGTCCAAAATGCCATGTAATTTTAACAGTCAAACATGTTTTAATAGAGTGCCCTAATTTTAATCCACATCGCTTAAAGTTTTTTAATTCGCTATCCATCAAGTTGCGAGAGATTGTGGGTGAAAGTCCTCACCCTAACATTTTTAAATTTTTACAGAACATTGGTTTTTTACATTCTATTTAGTTTTGCTTCCTCAATTTGTTAAATTTTCGTCTTTAATTTGTTTTTCGCCTTTATTAGAAAATATGAAAAGTATATTATTTTTAGAGTACTAGTTTTAATACGTTGCCCTTTGAAATTTAGCTTTTTATATATAAATTTCATAGTATTACTTTTTATATGAATTTGATTTATCTCACCATTCGAGTGGCGCAGCATGGCCAGATTTGGCTTTTGTGCCAAAAACCTTAAATAACCAACCAACTATATTTCGTTTACCAAAAAAGAATAAGTATCTTAGAATCAAAAAGAGTAATTTCATAAGGAAAGTACTTAAATGTATATTTAACATGCTGAAAAACTATATTCAGTATGCAAAATATTTGAAGAAAAAGAAATATTAATACATTCAAAGAACTGAAAAAAAAATCTATATTCCTGAAGCTGATAAATACAAACGAACATTGACGAGCAAATGAGCGATTTTTATTTTGAAATGACAAAAATTATTAACATCAATCAGTGTATAGTATTTGTTTTCTAGTTTAGTAAAATGAAATACTGAAAGTATCCTATATTTGACATTTAAATATTCATGAATTTTAACATTTTATACAAGACAACATATATATGACATATGTTAACAGGAGATAACAAGTTCGCATTTGGTCGAGGCTTCGTGTAGTGAATTACTGTTCTTACACTTTAAAAAATGTATATTGACATCTGCTCTTCTATTCTATAAAAAAGACAAATATTAAAATCTGCATTTTCAGAAATTTTAGAGATAGATATCTGAAAGCATAACTCGAAGCAGTTGTGATTAAGGCGTCTTGGCTTATTTGGTTAAAGCTACAAGCCATTTTTCTGTATCCTTCTACATCTCCTTTTCCCTTATTCCATTCATATAAAACTTATTATTTTTATGTAAGTAGTTTTTACCTATATAAAAATATTGGAAAATTAAGGCAATATATATTTTACATTTGAGACATTTTTGAAAAAAGAAGTTTAAATATATAACTTTAAAAATTCATAATTTTTGTCTTTTATTTTTATATATATTATCAAAAAAATACTCTTATCATTCCTCATTCAGAATAAAATAAATTATTAACATAAATTTCAAGACAATTTATTCATAATATAAAAGAATGTATTTCAGGTAATGATTTGTTACTTTTTTCTCGTTCTAGCTTTTAGAGTATACCGAATCTCAGTTTTGTTCCTATTCTGCATCATAATCACTTTCCAAAATTGCATTGCTTCATGACAAATCTCAGCTATAATCATTTTGCCTCTCAGTTAGAATACTTTCAAAAAGATCTCTGGCGGTCTGTGCTTCTCACTCATGGAAATAACATTAAAAATATTTGAAATTTAGCGACATGTGAGGGTCGATTTGATTCTAAGCCTCCTGCAAAAAAAAAGTTTTAAAGTTTCATTGTTTATTATTGTTTTAATCTTCTTTTAGTTCCATACAAAGTAACAGGTGTCAACTTTTATAAATTCTTAGAATGTCTAAGCAAAAGAGAAATGCTGTCATCAAAATGTGTGTATTGGCGATATAAGGTTCCTCGTGCCTTTATTTATCTGTCAGTCTGTCTGTGAATAGTTCAATCATAAACTTTTCAAAGAAAATGCTATTTTAATTCTAAATGAATGGATAACAAAATTATGAACGAATTGTACCTATGGGATAACTGTATATAAGAGAACGTCATAATTCAGAAAAGGTAAATAGCTAGTTTATGAAGTCGAATGCGCAATTATGCCATTAAAATATAGCTGCGTATTGAATATTTGATCAAATATATGAATAGAGTGAACCACTGTTGGTTTGTATATTTAGATACGATAACTCGTAATCAATTAAATTAGTGAAATTGTATGCCATTTTGGCAACAAAACTGATCTGTATTTATCTGTGTTGAAATGTTTCTTAATTATTTAAGATAAATATATTCATCCAACATGATGCGTTGAATCGCTGTACTCAGAAATCTTGTTGGTGTTGATGGTGGTTGTAGAAGACTTTATTTAAATAATTGGAAGATTTATAGCCTTTCTCTCTGTTCCTAATAATAAAAATCAGATAAAATGTTCAGAAATCGTACTAGTTCTTGAATCTTTAAATATCTGTGCATATATGTATGTAGAACCATTTGTCCTAAAACCATCAAATTCTGAGAATATATCATTGGAGGGTGGGAACGACAGAGATATTTTGTAAACTCGATTGTAATATCATAACTAAAATTTAATTAATTTAACCTTAAACTTTCAAAAATGCAATTGCACAAAAATTTATTGTATGCTGTTTTAAAATTTAAATCATTATCTTCTTAATGACAACATTTCATTCAGTCGTGCAATTTTTTTCTAAATTTAAATAATTTTTAAAAATATTTTTTTGCATAAAATACAATGATTCATTATATAATTGCCCTAAAATTTCAACAGCTTTTATTGTTTCATGAAGTAATTTATTGCCTAATTTTCTGCCATTGTTGCAAAAATCTAAGTAAAATTATTCTGTTTAACATCTGTTATTTACAAGACATATAAAAAAGCAGTTAAACACACATTTTTATTTTTAAAAGCGATATGATGTGATAGGATTGGTCTCTATTAGAAATGTTCAGTATAAAGACATAATAACATGGTTTTAATAACAAAATTAAAATTAAAAGTCTGGAAATATTACACAATCATGACCATGAAGTTATATTTCAGCGATTTCATTCAAATGAAATATAACCAATAACTCAGGCTAAACAAATGGTAGACAAATGCGACTAGTGTCTATTAAAATGAGAAAACGAAGAAATGTTCATTAAAAGTATAAAGTATTATAACTAGAATTTAAAAGCCAAAAGCATTAAAAGATGTAAATTAATCTTCGAAAATTTTAAATTTAATCTAATTTTAAATTCCAAAGTTGTTTGAACCCTCTCACCAGTTAAAAGGCCCAACTCGGCCGTGTTTTATAGAAATGGGCCGTTTGGAGATTGATTTCTTTTCCAAACGTATAATTAATGATGTACACTGAGGAAATACTTATTGATAACTTGTTTTAAATACTGCACTCCTCGTATAAAAGAGAAACCGTCCTAAAACTAGTATATTAATATAGAACTTTGTAGGTCGGATTTAGCCTTATTAGCAATGAATGGGTAAAACTTCAATTTGATTTTATTTACAAATATTTATGTCAACCGAGTTCATCATTTTTATATTACATGGTGCTAAGAAAATCGCAAAAAAGTTTAATATATTCCAAAACTGCAAGATTCATCCATCCATTAAGAGATAAAAGAGATTTCACATAGGTACAGCGTTTGCCTTTGAAGGAAAAGATACATTAAATCAGAAAGGGTAAATAGCTAGGTTTTTTTCCTGATGGGCGTATAAATTTAAAATTTATTTTTTCCATCTTTATTCTTCGAAAGCGAGAATGAAGACTGAAACTCTATTTTTACTTCAAATGGAATTTCGTATTCCTCTGCGGCTCAACCGTTTTCAAAATTCTATACCGCTGGTGAAAGGTAAAAGCATTTGTATCATTAAGTAAATCAAATTTTGAAGCGTGCGATGCAAATTAAGTCAGCCAAACATCATGCACAGTATAAGAATCCAGTGATTCTAATGCGTTTATACTTTTTAATAGCTAAGAGAATTGGACCTTCTCCACGGTTTTCTTCAAAGCTGCAACTTTGAATTTCCATTCGAAAAGAGTACCATCTTGTAAAAACTTTAAATTTTCGTCTTAGTAGGCAATGAAAAATTTCGGAAAGAGACATGTTACTTTATTAGGAAAGAAGAATCATGAATAAATATTTAATATCATTTGAGAAATGTATTTCATTTTTCAAAAAGTCATAAAAATACATGGCTGTAACAAAAATTGAGTTTTTTTTCTTCTTATTTTTGTATTAAAACTTTGTAATTAATTTTTTTTAAATGTTATCGTGACTTTTATGATGGAATTGAAATGTTTTTCCCTTTTTAGGAATAAATTACTGTGAATGACCAAGGTTTTGTCATGTATTAGAGTAATTCCTGAAAGGAATTTCTAGAAAGAAAACCAGTTTCAAAAATCCATGTTTTTTCAGTACAATAGAAAATTGTTTTAACCCGTTTTAACTATCATAGCAATAAGAAAGTGTCTATGTATGAAAAATATCTTTTAACTTTATTTCATTTCCTTTATTAATTCTTTTATTATCAAATATTCAACAATAATCTTAAAGTATCTTCACGATATTATCGACATTCAGAATATCGAAAAAAAATCGGGGAGATAATGCAAAATGTCTGTTGCTAATGGGAAATACATTAAAGTCATTTTGATCAAAAGATTTCTAAAATAAATCAACATCATTAAAAGCAACTTCGTTAACAATAAATGAAAACTATTTCTAACATATAGAAGTATAAGATCTTATCAGAATTTTGAAATTGCAAAGTTATGTCTGAATTATTTGATATATTACCAATTAATCTTAAATTATATATATAAATATTTTAGTGGATATTTAAATATATTTTGTGTTAAATTTTCACATAAAAATTGGAAGAAAATTATTTCCAACATAAAAAAAATACCTTCGAATGCGTTTATATAATTTTCACTAAGTTTCATTTGTACGATAAAGTAATTTTTATTTGATCGTCAAATCCAAGCTGAGAAAAGCAATTAAAATGCATTGAAACTTTATCACTTTATGAAATATGTTACGCGCAGTGAATAATTTTATTGATAAAATACATCACTGCATGCACGTGTCGTTGAACATCGTTATTTTTTAACATATATAAATTTAAATATATATCAGTAATTCTTTAAATATATATATCAATGATAAATATCACTTTCCACCTTTAAGTATTTCTATCAGTCAATCTCTTTAACTAAATCTTATGCATATCAGAAATTATTCCATATAACGAGAGGTAAACTAAGAAATATTACTTGTTTTAATGAAACCCTCTATAAATGGCTTTACGCTAAAGATTATAGTTTTAAGGAGTAAACAAACTACTACTACATTTCAGGTTTCTTGAGAACGTTTATTGAATAAGAGCTTTCTTCTACATTTTAAAGCAAAATTAAGCACAAAACGTTTTAGTGTTATTGTACAAAATATTTGAATATTTAAGCAAGTCAGAAAATAAATATTTTCCGGATTTTCTTCTATTGCGTGAAAATAACAGATTTTTCCCATTTATTAAGCATAATTAAAATTGAATTATATAATCTAGAAACAAATGTTCTCATATTTCTAAGATTCTTATGCTTCAGTTTTGTTTATTTATCTGGCATCATTCAAAAACAAAAAATTATTCGAATACTGTGTTTTAATATAAAGGGTTTTAATTGTATCGGAAAGTATTTTATTTGTCAAAAAACTTTAAACCTCATTTATAAAGTAATAAACGGCTCAGAAATTGAGGCTCTTTTCTTATTAAAAAAACTCCCACATTTTGAATACAAATTTAACGTCTAAAATGAATTCTATTCTTAAAAAAATCTATGTGCCTGTCCACAAATTAACCTAATTTTATTATATTTTAAAACAGCGTATTCAACCGGCTATTTGAGATGAAATTTTCATGCTTTTCGTTAATGAAAAATTAATGGTTTAATTAACTGTCATAAAAACTCTATTAAGTCCTTTTTTATGCCCCAGTACTTAAGAGAAACGTTTTAAATATGCATCGTTTGAGAGAAGATGAATTTTTATTATTATTATTAGCATAGGATGTAATCTAAAATCCGAAAAAAAAGGGCTTAAATCTTTTATTTTTGATGCAAACGATTATTTTACACACAATATTATAATCAACAAAATCTTTCTATAATCTCCAATTTTATTTTAAGCTATAATGAGAAAATTTGTTATTCTAAAGAATTTTATTATCTCGGGAATTCTAGAAAAATTATACATTGTTTCCTGTGGTGTTTAAACTCTGCTGAAAAGTAGTTTTTCATTAATATTAAAAAAAAGGAAACAAAGTAAAGTTAAAAGCTATTAGTTGCAAATTTAAATATGTTTACAATGTGAATTATAAGATAGAAATATTAAGTAGTGAATTTCAATCTCCATCAAGAATTAAAAACAAGTAATCAAATTATAAAGTTTTAAGTAACAACAAAATGATTTTCATTTTGAGAAAAAAATTGCCAATGTCAAAAAAAATATCAGAATTTTTATTTATATATTTATTATACGCGTCTTTTAAATATTTAAAACCCATTGTACTAAATAAATCACGGTGACATCATATTGTTTGCTCGAGAAAACAAAATGATGCAGAAATGGCGTTTGGCTATAGGGTTTCCTTTTCATTTTAAATTTTGTGTAATTGAATGGAATATTTGTACTATGCTTTTATCTTTCCAGCGGTATATTTCCTATATCAATAAGAAGGGTGCAATGCAATATCAGGTATACAATTATAAAATATAATTTTTAAGAGATTAATTATCAAAATTGGTTTGTTATTGGATACATGTTAATGAATACAATTGCTTAAAACATTTATTTATAAAGCAATGGAAACAATGAACTAATAAAGCACAGAAACACGTATTATAATTTACATGCAAAGCACATAACTTTGCGTGTTGTCAGTATGCATTTTCAGATTTTCGAAATGAGCAAGATAATTCACAATAAGTTCCAACATGCTTTCTGAAGCTCGTCAAAGGCAGATTATCATTTTTGGCAAAAATTATATTTGAGAAAAATTGTATCAGCTCTCCATATTACGAGGTTTGTTGTTCTTAAGAATTTTATTATTCATAGCAATATATTCGATTATAGGTATAAGGAAAACATGTACTTTTATTAAAGGATTTATGAGTTTCCATTGTTTCCATTGTTTATGTTTTCAATTTTCGAATTATTTACTGTAAGAAACATTTGAAAAAAATGCAACATGTTTGATTCACAAGATAAAGATTTAAGTATCAACTTAGATGAAAATAGTATGCACTTATGCATGTGCAAATGAAATTTGACGTCTGGAAATTATTTTATAAACTATTTTAAATAAATTAGAGCATTTCTCAAAAAAAAAGTAATTTTGGTAATTTTTTAAACATTTTTTGATAAAGTTTTATATATAAGTATATATACAAAAACATGAAATTATGTCTTCGCAAATATAATTTGAGGTCTAAAAATTTTCTTATAAATTTTAAATAAATTAGAACATTTCTCAACGATTCGGAATTAATTTTTTTCAGTCTTACTTGGTGAAGTCATTTTTTTTTCACTAAGCACATCAGCACTTGAGGCATATGATGGTAAGAAGAAGCTGAACATAATGAACTAGAATTTTGAAAATTCAAATATTTCCACTGAATTCTGTTATTTTAATAGTGTTATAAGGCGAAGCTCTAAATGCAGGAACTCTGCCCTTCAATTCAACATTACATTTCTGTTGGAATGGATGTTTTTTGCGAAATATATTAAATTTTGTGTCAAGACATAATACGTTCCTCAAACAGAAAATGATTCTGAGCATAACCTCATGAATAAATATTAAATATTTGTAGAGATAAATTTCTTCCTCAAAGGTTCACCCCTCAGGGGCTCACCTACTATAGGTGAGTACGGGTGTCCCAATCCCGAGGTTCCCAGGGATCTATACTCCCTTTATGTTTACTCTCCTCTCCGTCTTCTGCTTTTGGCTGTCATTCTTCTTTCCCTCGAGGGTAGGCGAGGGAGCTCTCCATGAGAAGCTGTCGCCGCTCTGTTTGCTTCCTGCTTCTCATGGACAGCAATTACCCCCACGTGTTTGCCGTGCGTGGCGACCCATTAGACGGGTGGTGCACTGTGGTTCCCGGTGTATCAATCGGCCGGTAGCTAGCAACCTGAGTTACTAGTCTGCTAGGGATCAAGCGAAGGGGTTACTCCTTGGGCTTGGCGTTAAGGGTGGTCACTGTCCCCGGGGGTAACTCCGAGCGTATAGGTTCCGGCTAGCGCTGGGGTAAGCGCCGAGGCTGGGAATGGCCAGAGCCGGTGGCTGCCTTCCCTTGTTGGACTCCGTGGTGGGTGGTGCCGTCGGGGCCCGAATCCCCATCAATATCGTATGGGCAAAAAAAACCGTTCTCCCTTCAGTGGGCGTCAAACGTTACCTATTCAAAATCCAACATTATCACATTTTGACATATTTTTTATCATAAAAAGAGTTTCTGAATCCAAAGATACTTTTCACTCTGTATCGCCATTTCTTGTGCAAAAAGCTATAGTAGCAACCGTCGGTGATGTTGCAGGTATACGTAAATTGCGTTCTGGCGACTTGCTTATAGAAGTTAATTCTAAGAAGCAAGCCCAGCAAGTAACCAAACTAAAAGCTTTAG
>JAPMOR010050584.1:0-17883 GCA_026543865.1 Argiope aurantia | reverse complement strand
GAGATAAACTTGTTATTTATTATACTATCTACTATTCTATTATTCCATTAGTTTATTTAGAGATAAACTAGTTTAGCTCTAAGAACTCAGTTTCAGGGGATTTTCAAGTCACGAGGGGTCAAAAGTTTTGGACGAAAGTCAGACCTCTCACAGAAAAAAAATTCCCTCGTTATTAATCCCTGCCTGAAGGTGATCCTTGAGAAAGTCTTCAGGCCGGATTCATCATTTCTTTACCTTTTTCTTATTCTTTTTGTTTATTATAACTTAAATTTTTTACTAATTTGATTAAATTCATCTGTGTTTTAGTCGTAGCTGCATTAGTGCTCTCTAAATACATTTGCATTTTTTTTTAGTTTGATTCAGAAATATTTTTTAATTGAAATTTCATAATGTTTCTATCTTTGATTAAATATACTTTTAAAATATATACAAATTGTAAATGTTTTTTCAAATGCTTCTATTTTATTATTTTCTTTGCTTAAACTACAGAGAGTTCCATCCTTAAATAATATACTTATTTATAAGCCTATATATTATATTGATCATCATATAATGCTTCTCAGAGAGCACCGTTCACAGTTATTATTATTTTTTTTAATTTACAGTCAGTCACTACAGTACTAACCGTTACTACAGAACTAACACGTATAAACAGGGATTATTGTGACTGGATGTTATGTTCATTATCTATCTAACTTTAGCATTAGAAAACAACGGCCATGAAAAGTTCAAAGAATCTTCACAGTGTTAGAAAAAAGCTTGATATCTTTCCCATCATTTCTTTTAATATTTTTAAATTTTCAGGGTATTGCAATATTGTGTTAAAATTATTATCTATAATGAGCCTTCCTATAATTTCTTTGAGTTCGACACATTATGTTATGTAATGCTGAACTGAGCCTATTTCCTCTCATTTGCATGTGTTGTCTTGCATCCTTCCGAATTTGTAGAAAACAAGGAACTTTAACAGTTATTACAGGAAATCAGGATCGTTAACAGTTATTACAGGAAATCAGGAACGTTAACAGTTATTACAGGAAAACATTTCAAACTAGTATTTTCACAATTCTAATAAAGTTTTCAACAAAGGATTACCTTAAAGGATTTATAACGTACTAGCTTTTACCCGCGACTTCGTACGCGTGGAAATAGATTGGAATTTATAGCATGAATTTTCAACGACAATTGGGTAACACAAATGTATGAATTTTCTACGCCAGTTGGGATAACGCAATATCGATTATAAATTTTTAATTTCCTTTATTCTGTTTTATTTTAATTCAAAAGTACTTCAGAATGAATCCGAAAGATCGATTAATTAACAATGTTTAATTTTAAATGTATCGAACACTAAGAAAATAAACAGAATCGTTTGAAATAATAGTCAAAATCATGTTAAGCCTAATCTCATTGGTGTGGGGAAAAAAAAAAAAAAACTGAAGCTTTACTCATTTGGCGATTTTTGGCGGGAAAGTTAGTTTTTAATTAATAAACAATTAATCACTCAATTAAACAGTAGCCTATGTCCTATTCCAGACTATAATCTATCTCTCTGCTAAATTTTATACCGTTCAGCCGTTCTGGCATGACTGACTAACAAACATTCATCCATCCATCCAAACTTTCACATTTATAATAGTAGTATAGAAAATCGTGATATAAAAAACTTAATATACTTGCAAATAACTGACATGCGAGTCAGTTTCATCACAATTCAAACACATAAAATGTGACAAAATTTGAAATAAACACAATTTTAAGCAAAATGCAAATAAATTAAAATATGTATTTTTCTTAAATATTTTATCAAAACTTCAAAAGTTTCAAAGTTTTTAAAAATCAGTTCCAAAACCAGTTATACCTATATTTAAAATGCTGGTTCAATGTTAAAGCGAAACTCAATCTCACACAACAAGCAGGTTTCTCACACAACAAGCAGGTTTCAAGTCACATATTAAAATTACAAAATCAGGAAGTTGCACTCTACTCCAATAAGCCCAGAATTAATAAAGCATCATCACCTGACACTTCATTAAGAGGAAAGAGACTTTAAGTGGCAAGTGTCACGTAACTTTGAAAGGGGTGTATCGTCGATAAAATAAAAAAAAGTAGCAAAAAATATCCACACACAAAAAACAGGGCATTTTTTCCTTCGCTTCTCCTTTACCTTCCCCCCGTCAACCCCAATGATAAAAACTCCGTTAAGAAAAATGCTTCAGACATCGATTTTAGTGAAGAACCATCAAGAAGGTTTCGTCAAGACAGAACATGCAACAGCGCAGTTGATTTCGCAAGCCTCCGAGAAAGCAACATTCGATGAAAGGAAGGATGGGGGGAAGGTGGTTTTCGAACATCCCCCTTCCCAACCCTTCTTTCTCAAGCAAAAATGTTAAGCCTCGTTCTATAAATCATTGGTAATAGCATTTTGAAGGCTGGGAAACAGCTCCGTGCAAAAATCCTTGCCGTCAGCTAAAATGCTATTGACAGCTGAGGCGAGGCAACCGCTCTCGGCAAAGCCGTCCGCAGCTCGACTGTTTTAAGCAAGACTAGCACGTAGGGTCTTGAGTTGCAGGCTGTCGGAATATATGCTTAAGGGTAGGAGGTTATTAAATTCAACTATAGAATATTTGCTTATGGTAGAGAAAATGATGTTTAAAGAAGACGTGGGGTGATAAAGAAAAGGAATTGCGGCAAGTAGAATGATGTTATATAGTTCATAGGAAATTTTTGATCAAAAAATTAAAACTTTGCTGTTGTTATTTAGACTTAGCATTTTGAAATTGATATTGTCGGATTATACGCTTAAGGGTGGGAAATGTTAAAATAGATTATAGAACATTTATTTGGGGTTTAGAATGTAATATTTAAAATGAAGACGTATAGAAAGAAGATCGAGTCGATAAAGGATATAAGAGTTTTGAAAAGTAGAGAACTTTATTCGTTTAAGAGATAATTTCTGATCAAATAATAAAGGAACATAACAGATACTTTGCCGATAACTATTTTCCTGCAGGTCATTTGTTGTTATTTTTTAAGTCTAGAAAAAAATTGTTGGTATCGTTAAAAAAATTGGGTCTTGAAATTTGATATCCAACTCTTCAATCTCTCAATGTATTAAAAAATGAAATGTTTTAATAATTTGTATATTTGCAAACATGATACTTAAAAAAGAAAAAGAACTAGATAAATGACATTTTCTAAATGGACTTAACAAAACACTATAAATGTATATATATATATGCTGGGTGATTATAAAAAAAACTATCCCTGTATATAAGACCGTATCTAACATACAATTCACAGGAACGGAACAGTTAAACTCTAACAGTTACGGTTACAGTGGCAAAATTTCAAAATTTTCTAATGGCAACACCACTTCTTTTTTTATTGCAATGTGTTTTCCATGGCAAGAAACGATCAACAGGGTTCGAACGGTACCTGTAGTACGGAAATCACCAAGGGTACACGGAATATGAAGAAAAAAGAAAACCAATAACAAAAGAGAAGCAACAGGAAGCAAAACATTTTACAAATTTTCCACTTGACCTATTTCAAACACAATGATAGTTTGCAGCATCAAATGGTGCCTAGTACCAAAGTACATACCATGTTGAAACGAATCTGTTGAACTTTACATCCCTGGTAGACACGCTACAATTGCTCTCTCTCTCTCTTTTAGTCTATGTAATGCTAGTGATTCTCGTGCTACATGTATCATTTTAATCCTGTTTATCATTTTTTTGCTGTGGAGAAACATTCTAATAAAAAATTGGTTAGTGTTGTAATTTCAAAATGTTATCATTGTAAGCGTAACTATTATTTAACTGTTGTTTTACATATGATTCTTGAGCGCATACCTCATAATACCTCGAACCAAAATTTTCTTTTTTTCTTGTGAATGCTATGATAGATATGGTCTCATATATCGAGATATTATTTTACTATAATCATCCGGTGTATATTATATATATATTAAAAGAAAGAAACAAAGAGTGGCGAATATTCTGATTAGTTTAATTAAATATATCCTTAAAATGACTGTCAATTTATGTTCAGCTAGCCTTCCAACAATAGCAATATCGTTAATCTAATTATAATGAACAGAAATGTAAATCGATAATTAATAATTATGATTATATATTCAGTATCTAATCGGGAATGAATGGAAACTATTTGAATTCGATTCCGATTCCAAATAAAGAGTGGAAGTCACTGAATTTAAAAGGCCTAGATTTTACAGATGTTTATAGTAATTTTGAAAACTTCCATATCGGGTAATTGTAACATTAAATAATTAATTGAACTTTTCTATTTTTAATATGAAAAACAATAAAAAATAATCAACATAATTTATAAAAGATATTCTGCCAATCAAAAATCCATAATTATGTTTGGGCCATTTATTAATATATTAGTGCTCAAAAATGACCGAATATGAACTATTATATTTTAAGAAAAAAGAGATTTGTGGCGGATTTATCTTTATAAAGTATTTGTAATCACTGCTTTATAACGATAAAAATAAATACAAAGATTTGAATCATACGAATTGATATTACAAAACGCAATAAAATAATTAATCGTATAAATAATGCGTTTTTAATACTAAACAAAAATTGCGTTTAATTTTTTACTATTCTATATTCCAATCCCAAATTAAATAAAATTAGAAAACAATATGATAAAATATTACTTTACTTACAATTATCTTTATATTAGTTCTATGTACTTACAATTATTTTGATGCTTTTACATAACCTACATATTTTTAAAATGACTATGACTGACATTTTGAATTTGTTCCAAATGCTATAATTGTAATAAATATTATAATACTTCCCAATGATAGTTCTATTCTTGTTTAGTCTGGCATGTCTAAGTGATTCCTTGAGTCAAAAGCTTACGGTTAAAAGATAGCACAGTGCATTCTATTAATTAATTAAGCTAGCTATAACTTGATATTTGGAGATAAATTGCCTTTTCGGTAGAATCTGTGAATAAATTAGATATTTTTTAATTATTGATAGATAAATCTTCATAAGCAGCTCGATAACAAGGTGCGGTGTTTGCTGAAATACATTTTGTATAGATTTAGCACAATCTTAATCGAACCATATAGTAAGATGATAATTTTATTACTCCGATTGAATTTTTAACCCTGCCATGCAATGTCTTAACACATTAGGATATTGTTGGATTTTCTATTAATGAAATATTGAAAATCTAATGTATTAAAAATGTGTAAAATATGTTAAAGTATAAAATTAGTTACTAGCAAGTACATTCATATTTATTCTAGTGTTTTCTAAATTTGTTTGATCTGAAATTGCAATGCAGAGTAGTATAACATTAAACATAGTTTCGATTTAGTATTAAACCATATAATTTATATGTTTTAATCTCCCGGGAGGCACCTCGTAATTGAGGATTAGCAGCTTCCGGCATGGTGGTTGGTTCTCACCACCCCGGTGTGTATACGAAAAAGTGGGGATCTGTATCCTCCAATTCATGACGGAATGTACTTACTAACGGTAGGGTTGTATCTTTGCCGGTGATGGCCCTTAGGACTCAATAGTTCCTGCCAGTGTTGCTGTCACGCGGTCCGGTCATTCAAGTTTTTCCGCGTGCTTTCGGGTGGGTCGAATACTACTTTATATGTTGTAGAACCATATTATGTTTTAAACCTTTTATTGTATTTTGATTTTAAGCATTTTATTGCATTTCATTCCAAAATCAAATTGTTCTCTAAATGTATAATTGAATATTTTTCAAATGCGATATTCATTATTCTTATTTCTAAAAAAACAATCTATTTTATCAGTAATACTAAAAATTGAAATAGAAATAAAACTCAAGCAACATTAATAACTAAGAGAAGAAAAATACCTAACATTTATCAAAATAAGCTAAATAACGAAACTGAATTAGCACACATTTCTACAATAAAATTGTTACATAAAGAAATCCTCCTCAATAAATCAGATTCACACTCGAGATTTCATAATCATACCAAAGATCGCGAAAATCTATAACCTCTACAACACTCCTAAGAATTCCCAACTCTTCTCATCTCAAGAGATAAAAAAAAAAATCACTTACTAAACACATAATCCTTTTCTAATTAATTATAATGAATCAATAGTTTCGTTTAATTTTTCTCATAATTAATGGCCGCTGCAAGAAGTGCAGCATAATTTATCAGAAAACGAAATGCACTCTATTTAAACAAAAGTTAGACAGCATCGGAATAGCAAATTACATACCGCAAGCCATTTTTTCCCTGTGACCGTGTATTAATTAATGCATTTTGCAGCGGAAGAGGATGACAAAGGAGGAATTTGGATTGACAAAGAAAAGGAGAGAACCACGACTTTACGGCCGTATGCAATAAATTAAAAGCTCGACTGAAACGTTAAAAATCATCTGCGGAATAGTTTCTAAGAAATTCTCTACTGCCTATTTATCTTTGGAAAAGAAATGAATGCTCTGTTATTTAATAACCATTATTTGTAAAACGCCTGGATAATTGGTGTAAGTGCATTTGGTGCTGTTATTCATATAAGTGTGGTGAGGATTTCAAATGAAGAGGAATTCCATTTTTCAGAAACAATGTTGAACGTGGAATGCATGATTCACGTAGTGATCTTACAGCGAACTATTAGAGTTATTAACTGGCTTTTATTTATTAAAAAGTAAGTTAAATATTAATAATAAATAATTAATATTCTGCTTGATCTAATATTAATTGTTATTTATACACTTTGTGTTGTTATTCGCATTAGAGTGATGCAGATTTCTAAGATGATGAGGAATTCCAATTTCGGAAAACAATGCAGAATGTGTGATATTTAATTATCACATTGATTTAAAGCCGAAGTATTGAAGGTTTTATCTTGTTTTTATTTATTAGAAAATCTTTTTAAAACAAAAGTTGAAAATAACGAATAAATGTTGATTGTTTTGATATTAAATAACTATTGTTTTTACAGCGCCTGGATAAATGGAGTAAATATAGCTGTTATATTTATGATTAGAATAATGTAGAATTCTAGCCTGAAGAGGAATTTCAGTTTTAGAAACAATGCTGAAGTTGGAGTTGTATTTCTCATATTGTTCTTTAAGTGAAACATTATGGGATTAATAAACGTTTCATTCTTATTAAAAAGTAAGTAAAATCACCAAATAATGAAATAATGAAGAATAAATACTAAAGAAATTGATTTTGCTGATATTAAATGTTGGTTACTTAAAAACCCTTTTAACTAAAAACTATTAGTTGTTTTTTAATGCCGCGCATTTTGTATTGTTAATCACATTAAAGTGGAACAGGTTTCTAGATTAAAATAAATTTCAATTTTTTAAATGATGTTGTACATGAGATTTTCGTATTTTTCTCGATGCAAAATCTTTGGAATTATTAATAAGCGTTTCTTTATTGGAAAGCAAATTAAACCATAAACTAAGAGATATAAAAATGAGTAAATACTAAAATAGTAATTGCTCTGATATTAAAAAAAAACCCTTATATTTGGAAAACTTTCTGATAGTTTGTATAAATACACATTTTATTGCTTTTTGTATTAGATTGATGCAAGTTCCTTGGATGAGAAGAAATTAAACTTGTCCTACTACCTAATAAGATACTTGCTTTTTTACTATCTCGTAATTGTTGTAGAGAAGATAATATGTTATTAGATAGCAGATGTGAATCACAGGCGATTCACATGGTAAACATGGGATAAAACAAGGATATATAAACTAAACAATGGCGTGTTCTATTCACATTAAATTCTATACTGAATGAGAACTTTTTTTGTCACTCTGCATAGCACTGAAAGTATTAATTTTCATTTAGAAGCTGAACCTGAACATGGTCTGTATTATTAATTTCGAACAGGAAGATTGAAGGTATTAGTAAGCTTGATTTTATTTGTTAGAACGTTTTTTTAAATCATAGTATAAAAGTATTAATAGCATTAAAAGTGAATTGGTTTCTGTGCTAATAAACTTTATTTGTATAATTTTGTAATAACTGTCTTATATTTTGTGTTTACTATACTGTTTAAATATACATTGTATTTTTATGTGGATAATGGCTTAATATTGAATCTCTAAGAAAAGAAATTTTATTAGAAGACTTACTTTTTTTATTAGGAAGTAAATTAAATATAAAATAAGAGTAGAGCAGAAATATGAAATGAATACCCTGATTTTTAATGGCTATTATTTGTAAAACGACCATATAAGACCATTGTGTAAGCACGCTTTATTTGTTATATAGTTAATTGTAAATAGTAGCAGCTATAATGATTAAACAGCAAAAAATGTTATAACTGTTATTTTATGGAAAATAAAAAATAGAAATACACTTTAGGCTTGTAATATATATATATAAGTAAACAAAAATATAAGCATTATGTAATTAAAACCTATTATTGAAACAATCTAAAATTAAAATGATTTCGGAAACGAAACAGAATTATTTCGGAATCAAATGAAAAACTAAAAAAAGATCAGAAGAAAAGATTGAGAAAGTCTTCAGGCCGTATTCTTATTTTATTTGGTTTAATTTTGATACTTTTTTCCTTTTTATTTGGTTTTCATTACTAATATATATATATATATATATGAATATTTTTCTTAAAACTTAACACAAATTTCTATAGCGAATACTTTCCGAATAATAATAACAAGATCACTGCAATAAGTTGTTGTTATGTTTTTAATTTTGTAATCCCTTTCTGTAAGGTATCATATTAATTTAAATATTTATATTTAAAATAACGAAATGTAATTAAAGAAGAATTATTCATTTACTAACCGTATATTAAAAAGTTTTTTAAGGGTAAATTATGTTCATATTCTGCTAGGAAAATGAATTTTTGTTCTGCAAACATTTAAGGATTTTTAACTGAGTATTTAATCACTATTTATAAATAAACTGATTTAATCGATTGCGACAAAAAAAATTAAAGTTTCTCCATTAAGAATAAACGACGTTATAAATATCTAAACTTACGAAGAAATCAAAAATATATGCATTATGAAATTTCAATTAAAATTAAAATCTATTTCTTAAAACAAATTAAAAAAATTAAAAATGATTCTATAATTATTCTTTTTGCTAATATTAACTTGGTATTTTTACTTATTTGGTTAAGCTTAGGAAAGTTATAATTAATTTCAAATCTCATAATTAGTAATTTCCTTCAGAATCATTCTTTTAATAACCTTTAAAGCACAGTTTTAAAGTCTATACACTTTTAGTTTTCACTCCAATCGAAAATCCTCAACTACACTATGACTAGTTATACTATTTAGGTATACAAATTATTTTTCTGGTGCCAAACTGATAGATGAGTATCCAAACGGTGCCACTCCTTTTATAAAATATGCTTTAAATTTTCGCAAAGCATAAACTTCAACCTGGTGAGTATCTTCATGAAGAACTGTTAATATCTTTGTTATAGTTTTCCCTCATTAACGATTTATAAGCATGTTATTTCTAAAATTTTTAATTCATCAAGACTTTACTTATTATTTAAGTATAAAACATAAAAATAGTCCTCATAGTTTTTTTTAAAAAAGGAATTCTTGAAACGTTCTAACATCATAATCAAAATAATGAAGGATTTCATTTTCGTTTTTATCTCAGAGCTATATCTGAAAACCTAAATAATTATTTTTGATATTTGCTACAAAAATATCATTAAAATGAATATCTAAGCTAGAATCATGAAAAAAAAATGATATAAAAGTTTCAAAATTAAACATTTCTAATCTCTAATGAAATTCCTCATCAAAAAGTTTTGATAGATTTTGAATTTTTATTGCAGATCAAGCTATCATACTGAGAAGAAAACTGAAAGAGCTCAAATCAGAAAATCATCATTCGATACGTAAAAGTTGGAATTCCCCAAGTTATCACCAGAATTTTAATGAATCAAATGGCAACATCGTGACTGAAATGAAACTAGCTTTAGAAAGTCGTTTATTATTGCAAGAATTCAAGATACCCATGAGATGACTCTGGTGTGGAATTTTTATTATAACTTCGTATCCCAAGTGAACTTAAGGTTTTATTCCATAGAATGTGGCATGCTGGATTTATAACGTACTAGCAAAATTCTTTTAAGTATCTATGGAGGGCGTTAGTGAATTTTTTTACTGGATAGCAATAATCTTTGCTTAAAGTAAATGGTTCGATTTATATATTTTATGTTCTTTGGGATCTTTCTGGAAAATATTAAAACATCATATATTTTGTAAATTTTTAGCTGAAAGGAAGACACTTATAAATTTCTAAAATATATTTTATTTTAACAAATTCTTTCTTTTTTAAAGTTTGAATAGTTAATGAAATGAAAAAAAATGTATTTTTATAAAGATTCATGTGATAAATATTAATTTGCAAACTTCAATATTAATACTTTGCACATTTCATCTTATGCAAAATTTCTGATATACTTTTTTTAATCTTCCTACATATCGCTAAATTTCTAAATTAGCCTTTTCTTTTTTTTTCAAAATTTCAGATTACTGCATTCTCATTCTAACATATTTATATTGCTTTAATCAATTATAATTTTTTAATAAAACAATTACCCTGTTAACGAATGCTACTTCATTCATGCGTTTGTTTTTACATTTGTATCAGGCAATAAGTGATCATCACTTTCGTTTGATGGCTTTAATCATGGATTATACTACAGCAAAGAATAAAAGATGAAATTTGAAAGATACCATTAAGATATATTTACAAATTATATGAGCTAATTTCAATATAATATATTTTTAAGATATACATAATATACACTGTCATTATTATATATTTAGTCGAATAGCATTTTTATTTTAATGTATATTATAATATTTCATTGAGTGTAAATTATTTTGTCTAAATCCTAAAATTATATAAACTAACTTATTAAACACCTTTGGTGTCACAATGTTTGCTCATCATCTCTGTATTTGAAATCATTGACAAAATCAAACAATCCCCCCCCCCCCCCCCAACCTGTAAACACTGAAGCGATTTTGCTAGTTTTTTTTTCTTATGAAATTAATATCACAACGATCATATGACCGTCATACGAAATTTCCTATTAATTCAATGGTACTTTTGTTTCAACTGCCATCAAATTCCGAGAGCTATTTTAAAAGCATTATTAAGCCACGATGGAGTTCAACAGTTATAGTCACTAAATAAAATATCTAATTTATAGATTTTGCCTTTATCGTCATTAAGTATCGGCTGTCCCTTCCATTTCGAATTTCAAGAGATATTGAGTAATGAAATAGAGTTCCCAATATCAACAATTGGATCGATTTCTTAAATTGTCTGTCAAATTATTTCGCACTTCATAAACATAGCTAATAAATCGTAATGTTAGTCATTAATATGCAGTTATAATTTAGAATAGCACTTGCTTTTGTTTTTATAAGCTGTAAGTCACCAAAATTCGTCGACATGAACTAACTACTAATATCACTTACCGAAAATAGCAAATATCCATAAAATAAATTTATTCATTTCAGTTTACTTTAGAAATTATATCGCAACAAAAGTATAATAGAAGTATATTTACAATTATATATGTTGTACAATAATGATAGAATATTATTATAGTTTAGTTACACTTCAATCAGCGATATTATCAATTTGACGAAGAAAATTGGTGAAATCGTTCCAGTTGTTGAAGTTGAGAGATATATCAAATGCACGTATTATTTCTATAAATAGAGAAGGGGAGTAGACGACCTCGGATAATGCGCAGAAGTAACATGAGATTCGAGGTTAAGAATCGAGTATTTTGGAGAATTTCCTTTAAAAAAATGTACAATGAAGTAGAGCAGCATATTTTCAATTTCTCTACAAAACAGAAAAAGATGGGGCAGCTGACCTTTGAAAGCATATTTAGGGGTCATGAGCTTTCAAATGAAACCAAAATCACCAAAATTGATTCAATAATTTCTGTTGGGCGATTAATTCGTCAGTTTTCCTTATTATTTTTATACAGATAATGGCATAATGTGATAAAATTTACGATTATTGTTACATGCGTAAACAAAGAATATTTCAAGCTATGGTTGCACTTAGTTCTACAGACAAATGCGTAATCCTTCTGTCGATATAGACAATAGAACGGACCGATACTTTTTCTCACTTTATTCGCCAAAATGATATTGTGCTTACAACAGCAGTCTACATATCTTTCACAGAGACCATCATTTAAAGTGACCGCCCGATAAACCAATCGAAAGTGGTCTGTTGAAATATTTGAAGAAAAAAAATGAATTAGACTGATAATAGTGAAACAAGATAGGTTGAAAGTCTTAAGAATCTTTTAGATAATGGCCAAATGCATTTTAAATATTGGAATGCAATAATCAAAACAAAAAAATAAGAGTGGAAATGTTGCCTTTGTTAAAAGCTGATGGACATTTTTCCTTCTATTTACAAGACCGCACACCAAATTTCATTATTTAAGCTATTACGTTTGCATGCATGCGAAAGTATAGGCTGACATATGATCAATCCTCTGACATATTTTGGTCAAAATTTTATTAGAATAATCTGTATTTTGGATTCTAAACCTGTGCATAAAATATTTCCAGCATAGCTCTATGCATTTTTTTTGTTACCGAATTCCTTTGTATTCGAATAGCCAGACAGACAAAAAACCCGTGAATGGATTTCATTCAAAATTAGAGATTAGAGTAATCTAGAAATTTCAACGCATGTCCTTATACCAAATTTAATCTGTCTAGCTCAAAACATTTCTTAATTATCGTGTTCACAATGTTGTTTTGTTCAAATGCGTTTTTTGAATTCATGGGGGGTCTAAAAATGGTATGAAATCGAATTTTTTGATGATTTCAATACTTTATACTTCGTATAAAAAATAAAACCAGCTTCCATTTTTGCAAGTGTATTCAACTAAATAACTACGCTATTCATTACACAGATGTGATGTTATTTAAACTGAATGAAGAAGTTAAAATAATAATTCGGACCAATCATGGCTCCTTATAAACAAGACTCTTTAATATGCCAGGCGATATATCTTACTTCCATCTGTGTGTCAGCCTTAGAATTCCGGTAATTGAGAAAGTGGGATCAATTACCAGTCATTTCAAATTAAGACTTAATTGAACGTACGTTATATAATGAAATTTATTTCGTTAGGTCTGCCGTGCGTGGTAGAGACTGGAGTCTCGGTAAGCGACTAATTACACTAACTCTGCATTAGAAGGAAAAGCAGGGAAACTAGAGGTTGGAAATAGATTTTAAGAAGCTGCCTGTAACCTTAACTCCTTAATTAAGCATTTCTATTGATAGGAAACGTATTTCTTCTGCAGATAATTTCTTCCCAAGAAGTTTATTTAAGTTCATGTTCTTATAAATGTTAACGGAATTAACAACTGAATTTGATTATAGTTAAAAGTAATTAAAAATAACTTAACCATTAATGCCTAATTAACGGCTGAAATAGCTTCAAAATAGTAAATTTGATTTAAAATACGATGATTTGATTAATTTAATAGAAGCATCTGCTTCGTGTTAGAAGTATAATTGAATTAGAAAGAATAAATTAATATTTTATGTTTGAAAACCGAATTAGTAGGTACCCATAGCTAGTGAGGAAAAAACATAACACATATTCTATTTGTGTATAGTTCATCAACTGATTCTGAGACGACTGGATTTCGACAATTCTATCTCATTAAGGGGTGAAATGCGGAACGATGAGTGCTTTTCCGGTATACCCTTTGACCTTGGATTTCGCCTATTAGATACTAGCAAATGTAAACATTTCCTCCTTTCATCTTTCTTTCCACTCCTATTTTGACGAATTAAACCCTTCCTAACACATGCGCAAAAGCGCGGAGGGTTTTACAATCTGTTGCTGAACTATATAAATGTTTTCATCCGAATATTTTTGAAAATAATTTATTTAATTTATAATAAAGAACTTTTAATTATATTTCTAGTTTACATATTTGGTTTGACAAATATTACGTTCAAATTGTATTATATTAAGGTAATCAAATTTAGGCAAATTGAAAACAGAAACTTGTTTCTTTTCTTATAGTTTCGAAAAAATAACAAAAACTTATGTTCATGTAAATTTATTCGTAACAGATTACAAATATATATATAAGAATTTCGTCATACAAAAATTTTCATTGTTCTTAGATTATTTTTCTTCGCAGGCACATATAGAATATTCTTAGAAAAATAATGTAATTAAAAAGCTAATATATATTTTACAATAAAAATTTCAATTCAGTTTTTAGTTTAGTTATATTAACGTCCCATTTTAAAGCAACACTAGGGCTATTTTGGGATGAATCTCTTCATTTTGAACCGCGGTCAGATGATGATGAGCACACACTCTCCCAAATTCTGAGTTGGTACCCCCTTTCCAAATTCCCACACCACACCAGCGGGAGGACGTTTGGACCCTATTTATTCAACGTACTCCAGTCCTGCTTATATGACGGTTCTTCGCTGGCATCGGATCTCGACCCTGAAAACCTCTGCTTCCGAAGCCGACACCTCACCACCAGACCACCGCTGCTCACAATAAAACTTCAGATAACAAATCTTAAAAAAGTGTGCAAATAATTGAAATTTCCCAATCAGTGCCAATTAATTTTAAATTACTGCATAAATTATTAAACATATCTCAATAATATATATTATTATTTATCTTACCATATTCATCATTATCCGTTTAGTTAGAAGTAAGTTATTTTTTTTAGCTTCTAAAAAAATCATCTTTATCCATTGCGTAGAATGCAAAATTCATTCATTCTATCAAATATCATATAGGGAGAAGAGGGTAATATCGAGTATTATGAAACTTTATATGACATTTTTCGTATTTATATCGACAGAAGAAGGATATGTTATTCTTCCGCTTTGAATCTTCATTAATTAAAAATAGTTGTTTGATAACTCATTAAACATTTTACAGAGCAGCGAATTCAGCTTTGAATCTCAGATTATAGACTTGAGCATAAGAGCCAATTATTAGTTCAAATATTGCACAATATCCCGCAATGTTATTAGGATTATGCAAGATTGCATTATCGTGGTAATAGGCACTGCTCATTTCCATTAATTCATTAGATTAAATGCATGTGCCCAGGAGGTTTTCAATTTCATAGCATAACAGCAAATGTCAATATGCTTTCAGCAATTAAAATACCTTTCATGCTGTGTTACTGTCATTACGTATAAAGTATGAATCTTTCATAAGTTTTTGGGTTTCTGCTTTCAACAAATTTTTCGGCTTTTATTAATTTTAATATTTCATTGTAAACAAAACACTGAAAATCGGGCGGATAACCAACAATTTATCATAAGCTAAGCTAAGTAGTATATTAAAAACTAGCGGGGATCAAAAGAGATGTAGCATCCCACACTAAAACATAGCCATATGCTTCACTTTCCATGTTTGCAAAATACTATTAGGAATTATTTTTAAGAGAGTAATAAGCAATAATCTAAGAAGCTCACTAGCAGACAATGATCGAGCTTTTTGAACGACATTTATTGCATAAGAAACCTGAATTGGAGCAAGTAAAACACAGAAGAAGCGTATCGAAGACAATACCTTCAGAATTCGATGGACGTCAATCGACAACAACCCTATAGTGCTAGGCGCGTCCACTCCCACTGCATAAATACTCCAGAGAGAGAACTGATGCTTGTGCGAGATCATCTGCATATATAATCTTCTAATCGGCCAGTGGAAAGGAAATTTCTAGAAGGAACTCTGAATCTCGGCACCAAATAAGAATATGGTGATACTGCTATTAGGGTGTCCAAAAAATTCTAGAATTATGGCAATTCTTTCAATTGATCAATCAACAGCAACGGCGCAAAAGCGCTAGGCTCACCCATGCCACTGCAAAAACATTCCAAAGAGAAAACTGATGCTTGTTTGAGTTCTTTTCCATATATAATCTTAAATAAGGTCAATGGAAATGAAATTTTTAGAAAGATATCTAAATCTCAGCTCCAAATAAAGATATGGTGATATTGCTATTAAGAACCAGGAATTCTAAATATTCAAGAAATATTTGTCGTCGTTTTATCAATCAATAGGAATATCGCTAGGCGCATCCTCTTATACACCATAACACTACAACAACAGAACTAATGTTTAAGTAAGGTCTTCTCCATATATAATCTCCCAAAAGACCAATGGAAAAGAAATTTCTAGAAGGATCTTTCAATTCCGACTCCAAATAAAAACATGATGATATTGCATCAAGAACAGAAATAAAACCCCCAATAAAATCAAGAATTAGGCCACATTTTGCATTTTATAGATAGCCTATATTTGCCACATTAAGGCCATGCATCATCAACATAGAAACGATTCAGGATCCACCAATAATTGATGTAAAATTTCCTTTTGAACGATGAAACTAATATCAAAAGAAAGCAATTAAATATATTTGTAATAATATAAAGGATAGAAAGAAGAAGGATTACAAAGTTTATCTTACAGAAAGAGGAGAGTTAATGTTTTGATTTTGGTATTTAAAATTATATCTAGTTTCAAAAAATAACAATAAAATTCCATGAAATATTATGTTAGTCACAAAATAAAGAAAATAACACCAATCTGAAAGCAAAATTTCGTCATTTTGATTGGATATTCAAACCTATTACTGCATTTCTCGTCATCCATAACTCTCATCTTCGTAATTTCTCCATGCATAAATCTTTAAAATCATCTCCACTATTTTGGAAAAGCAGTTTTCATCAAAAACAGCCAGGGAAATTTTCATTCTGACAAAGTTTTCAGTTTGTCATTTCGCAAAGTCACTTGTTCAGTGAAAGAGATAATGAAGTTTATTATGAAAACCAAAAAGGAATTCTTCAAACAAGACCGAACAAGTTTGAAATTTACGTTCGAAATAACTTCACAGAATCATCTTTGACTTCAAACTGAAGTTGCCTTCCATTAGTACATCATATTTACGAATAAAGGTGAAACAGTTGTGTATAATGTTTGCCTCTTCTTCCGTTGAAGCTTCTATGAGGTTAATTCCTTTTGATGTATAAGGCGAGACAAATCTTTCTATATATATGAGGAAATATATTTCAACATAATGTATAGAAATTAACATAAAGTTTTAAAATTTTATAGAATTTTAAATTTGCATTTTTTAAATATTTATTTTTTGTATCTTCCTTCAAGTAAGCTTGTAATAATTAACAATATTTTTGTGTATTCATATTTATTTATAGGTGTCATTGTGTTTTGGTTCAATAGAATATATCTTCTCTTAATTATTACCGTTTTAATCATGCTTCCTTTTGTCCATTGGCTCTCTTGTTGCAACGCCAGCTTATTTATTATTTTGCTTTCAATATTTAAAATTATTAATCAATCTAAAAAAAATTCTAGTTTTTTATTTTTAAGTATTTAGCATAGTATTTAAAAAAGATTCTTTTTAAATGCAAAATTTATCTAATCAACTATATTTCATAAATATGATTTTTACAAAAGTTTAAGAAAACATTTGAATAAAAGTGACATTTTAAACTTTTCAAACTTTTCAAATTATTCTAATTTTATTTATTCATTTTTTTCTTAGTTTTGTCTTTTGGTGTCAATATTCTTTAAATACTTAGCTTCTAAAAGCTGAGGCATATGTTGCATTAATACAACATATTCTTTCAAAGTTGAGAAAAGGTGTAATACAAAAACTTGAATAAAAAAATCACGGGTATTTAAATCTATTCTAGCTTTTTCTTAATACACAGTAATTATATACGGTTGAATTATCTGCATGCCATTGATAGTACATATTTATTGCATAAGAATTTGGTCATAGTTATGTCATCTTAAATTT
>JAPMOR010050577.1:0-15972 GCA_026543865.1 Argiope aurantia | reverse complement strand
CCAATGGAAAAGGTTTACAGGTTGAAAAACTTTTACAGGATCTCAATCTATGCCTTCTAAATATGCACGAACTGATCTATTTCCACCAGCCTACAAAATCATTCAATGCAATCAACCTTTCTTTATCAATCTTACCGTTTCTTAATCTGACAGTAGACAAGTATCTAAACAATAATTACCATTTTCCTTTAATTATAACTAATAATAGACATATCCGTCATAATTATTATCAGCCATCTAGATACATATTCACAGCAGCTGAGTGGAATACATTCTCTATACTTTCAAAAATAAATAAATTATGGTAATTACCCATTTGACTTAATTACCCAAACTATAATCCATGCTGCAAATGCGTCTATCCCGCGGACTAAATAAAGTCAATCGGAGGATGCAAAGTAAACTATGATGGAATAATGAGTGTCAACAAGCCCGAAAGAAAAGCATGGGATTTCTTTCGCAGATATCCCACATCTGAAAATTATTTACATACAAAGAACTAAAGCGGAGTCTTGACGTACTCAAAGATGTAGTCGTAGAATGTCGTAGCGAAAATTTGTTTCCACCTTAAATTCTTCAATTTCAAGCCAAAAACTTCGGCAAAAAGACAAAAGGCTGCAGGCACTCCTTTCTCTAATACTGTGTCAATATTAAATGTTAATAATCAGATTATAACATCTTTAAAAGGCATGGCAAATACAATAACTTCTACTTTAGAAAATACATTCTCCAGGCAAAATTATAACCCATAATTTTTAAATTTCAAAAAACTACCCGAGAACAAAAAATGGAATTTTATGTCCCATTCTGAATTACCTTACAATAGTTATTTTACATATGAAGAACTTCAGTTTGCTTTATCAAATGTTCATAAATCTTCTCCTGGTCCAGATAACATCAGATATGCAATGATCAAGCATTTGACTTATGTATAGCAGAAAAACTTGTTGCATTTCTTTAATCGAATTTGGAAGGAAAATATTTTCCATTTTCTGGGAGACAGGCAATAATTATTCCTCTCTTAAAGCCCAATAAATATACCACGAATCCTTTGAACTATCAAACATTTCTTTTAACAAACTATTTAGCAAACTCTTGCAAAAAATGATTTACCGATGACTTATATACTTTATAGAAGCAAACAAAATCCTCAGTCAATTCCAAAGTGGTTTCACAAAGGGGAGATCAAGTTTTGACAATCTTTTAAATTTAGAAAACGAGATTCGTTCAGCATTTTTGTAGAGAAAACACTTGGTGGACATCTTCGTTATCGAAAAAACCCACGGTCACACATGCAGATATGGCATCTAGGGATTGCAAAACCGGTATACCGGGTACCAAATACCGGTATTTTGAGCCATTTGTACAATTTTATAATACTGGTATTCACAAGTTTAAATACCGTTTTTTCGGTATTTTCTAGAAATGTTTTAAAATTGTCTCCAGTTATATGTTCAGGGATCGCCAACATAGCAAAATAGTATAAGTTTTTGTTTTTATGTCTCCCTAACGGGCGAAATTAATTAGAAGAACTGTGAATACAAAGTTGCATCATACAATCAAAAGAAGAGATGAAGTACTGTTTGACAACAGATTGTAAAACCCTCGGCGCTTTTGCGTAGGCGTTAGGATGTGTTTAATTCGACAAAATAGGAGTGAGAGGAAAGATGAAAGGAGTAGATGTTTACATTTAGCAATCAAGGCTCCCAGTTTTATGAGACGTAAACATTACAGATAATTAGTAATACAGAAGGAAAAATTACTCATGCACATTAAAATATTTCAGAGCAATTTTTATTTAATATGAGGACCATAAACATTAAATTATGAAGAATAAATGAAATTGACTTACGGTATTTATATAATTATAAGGCTTTTAAAAATTAAAATGAAAAAGAAGAAAACAAACTAACAAATTTCAAATCTTATCAAGTTTATACTAAATGATCTTAAAATGTTTTACCCACAAACCTATCCTCATTCAGAAGAATTCGGTACAGTTTTCGAAGGTTATGATGACACTAATGTCGATAGTGAAAATTAATTGTCTCTTGAAAAAAAATTAGATTCAGCGATAGATAAAAAAAAAAAAACATTCAACAAACCAAAATACAATACAGAAATCAGATATATCCCAAACCATCCGACGAGAAATCGATTTGTTTGAAGATGAGGGATTTAGAGGTAAATATTTAGAAAAAGTATATCGCGCATTGCTAACAATTCCACCAACTTGCGTAGATGCCGAAAGAGCGTTTTTGACAGCTGGTAATTTTTGTACAAAATTACGTTCCAGGCTTAATGACAGTAAAATTCATGCATTTTTTTAAGATCACATTTCAAAAATTTGTAATAGTACCACAGATTGAATAGTGATATTTACACTTTTTTGTGATTGAAATAAATAAGATGTTCCTTTACTTTTTGTGATTCTTTATATACTTTTATAATTTATAGGTTACAAATTATTTTTTGTGATATTTACGCTCTCTAATAAAACAAAGAAAAATCTGTGTTTTCTTTCTTTTACTAAAATTTCTACTACCGGTATTAAAACCGGTATTCTGGTATTAAGATCTGAAAAAAATCGAATACTGGTATTGAACTTTTGGTCCGATATAGCAATCCCTAATGGCTTCCAGAAAGATCTCTACAACTTTAATCTTCGAGAAAACTTGCCAATTTTTATTCAAATTTTTTTACGATTAAGATAATTTAAAGTTAAACTAGGACATGAATTTTCTGATAATTTTATTCAAGAAAGTGTCCCACAGGGCTCTGTTTTAAGTGTCACACTTTTTACTATAAAAATTAATAACGTTTTAAGCCAGCTACCTAAATATGTCAAAGGATATCTTAATGAAGACGATCTACACATTTCTTCTATGGGAAACCATACGTGTTTTATAGAGAGACAACTGCAAACGGCAGTGAACAAAATTAAACAATTTTCAAATTTAAATGTTATATAGTCAAAAATTCCTTTTCTCAGTGAATTTGTTTCTTAGGAATCACTTCGACAAAAAGTTGACGTTTCAATCCCACCTAACGTTTTTACGAAAAAAATGGGAGGGCTCTAAATATCTTGAAAGTTCACTCTGATAGATTTTGGGGAACTGACAAAAACTTCAATCCTGAGGATTTACAGAGCTACCATCCTTTCGAAAATAGATTATGGGTGCGTAATCAATGACTGAGCTAGAAAAAGCATACTGAAATAAATTGACCTTGTTCATCATGCTGTGCTTAGAATATGTTCTGGAGCTTGCCGCACCTCTCCAATTAAAAGTTTATAACTTGAGTGTTATGAACCGGATTTACACCTTAGAACGCAAATACTTTCTTTACATTATTGTTTGAGAAATCAGTCTCTTCCTAGTCATTCATATTACGAAGTAGAAGCTATATTGTTTACATTAATACTTTCAGTTTTTTAGTCTTTAAAATCATACTAATTCAAATATATTTAAGATTTATTTTATAACATTATCTCACGAGGCCTTACAGTTTTATTCTGCTGGATACCATACCGTGCCAAATCAGCCACTCGTTTTTTAGAAATACCCATACCTGCTTGCGATTTGAAGAAACAGGTAAAACGCTGTCTTTATATCAACTGGCAAACTCAATGAAATTCGGAAACCCTAAAAAACTTCATAATTGTAAGCCTACCATAGAAAATTGGCCTTTAAATTATCGAAATCATGACACAGTTTTAACTCGTCTGAGAATCGATCATGCTAGATTCAAACATGGCGTGCAGCGTCCTTTAACACATTAAAAAAATAGCGGAAGTATACAATCAACACATAAACTATCTGTTAAAACTATTTTTTTCTTTGATGAATAAAAATATTGTTTATTTCATTTAATACCTTTATCATTACCAATCGATTGATGCTATCGAAAGTCTTATGTTTCAATTCAGTCATATTAAGTTTTAACTACAGGTTTTATTAAAGCTTCAAGTCCATACTAGATTTACTAGATTACAACCTAACTAGATAACTAGTCCATACTATATGACAACCTAATTTTATATTTTCATTCGTATAACATAAGATACATTGAACAAGTATACCTTCAAGTATAAATTGCAAAGACTTACAATTCAGACCAATGCTGCTCTTGCCGCCCAGAATTAATTTTACGATGATGTAGCTTCCAAATAAACCGAAGAATGTCAAAACCTTTCGCCGTTTACCAGCCAAAAGGGGCGAAATCGACCTGAAAAAATAATGATGCATATTATTATTATTGAAAGTGTAATTATTATAGACAGAGATATATTCAGTAGATACAGAGACAAATTTCTTGAATAATTCTCTAAGATGTTGGATAAATAATAAAAAATATTCTGTAATGTGCACACGATTTCAAAACTAAACCATTGTATAATCTGTTTTCATACTTTTGAGAAAAATGTTTGGTTCTTCAAATTATTGATTGTATTAATTGAAAATTTAATCATATTTTTTGAATTAAAAGTTTAAATAAACACAGTTTTGACCGAAAATTTAGGAACAATTTACAGAAGCACATAATTGCATAGCACAATTGACAGAATGATATTAAACTTCTAACATAGTATGTGTTATATGAAAATCAAAATTTGAAGCTTTAAAATATTTTGCTGAGGAATCTATTAAGATCAGGTTACATAAAATACTTAATTGAAAACTTTTAGAGACCATTAATCCCAGCAAACCAATTAGTCAACAGAGATGGCTTATACATAATAAATTATTCTTGAGATTCTAACATTTAAAACGAATCAATATCCACTCTAGACATTTAAAACTAATAGAAATAAGAAAATTTGAACATTTCTATTTGAGAAAAGTGAACATATTCATTTGATTCGAAAGAAATTCATTTTTTTTAATTTAAAAGCTTGAATATCAAGGACCATGATTATTATTAATAAAATTGAATGAATCTGTAATACTTAAGACTTCATTTAATTTCAAAAGTAATTTTAATTATTCTAACGAGATAATATATTATATTTTGACATCATTTAGAGTAGTTCTTAAACCGAAATGGCTTATTTAACTCAAATAATTTAGAAATTAGCTTTTGGACCATAATTAGAGAGGAGATTCTATATATAAAACATTTAAAACAAATGGTAATTTAAAAATTCAAAAAACTTTCATAGGGCAGGAGGGTAATTTTTATTTTAGAAAATGAGGCTAAAATTACATTCAATGCTCTTAAAACTATACAATGCATTATAGAAAAGAAAATAAAATTACCACGCAGGAACATTGTTGTTCTTTTTGCTTATCCCCCTTGGATTGAACACCAATTCAAACGAAGTCCAAGAAATCATACAAAGAGGAGTGCAGTAGCTTCTGAGGGCAAGTGAGGCCCCTGAGCACTTACTAAACAAATGTGTGGTTAAAAATTTTTTTTTCTAAAATGAAATGGATTCACAATTAACCAGAATTAAGAATTTCGACTCAAAACATGAAAGTATGTATCATTTACTCTAATTATATTTTTCTATAAATAACGAAATTCAAACTCAACTTTCTGCATTGCAACCTTATTATGAATATTTTTCCCTAAGATTTGTGTCTGGGAAATCTATTTCAGTCCCTCCCAACTTCTCTGCACCACTTTTTCTATATAAAGAAGCATTTAATTGTACATCAGTATGTATCACCGATAAAATTCCCCATAGAAATTTATATCACGATTTTAAGTTTAGTATTATTCACTGACGTACATATTGTGAATCTCTCATCAACAACATGTTTTTGGTTATTTTTTTTTCAATAAAGATGGATAATTCACGAAAGATGGATAAAAACGCAATGGACTATCTTTTAAATATCTACAGATATGAAAGACCAGCCATTATTGATAACCAATTGGTTATCAAAGAGAAACGATTACTGAAAATTTGAATAGAATATTTTATGTAAAGTGTTCTTAATGTCATAGTCAAATTAATATAGTTCATATTTCGATAGATTCTCGATACCCTTGTTGCCATATAAAGAAACATATAATTATAAATCCGTATTTATCACCGATAAAATTCATCATCGAAATAATATCATGATTTTAACTTTTGTCTTTTTTACTGCTAAGTGAAGCTCGCTTCAGCACCTGTCTTTGCTTATTTGTCTTTCAATAAACAGAATTAGAACAAAGATGGTAGAGTAAAAACAATAGACTATTAATTATATCTCTACAGATATTAAACACACGTCGCTTTGGTGACCAGTTGGATTGCTATAATTAATTACTAGTAAAAATGTCAATTAAATATTTTGTACAAAGTGTTCCTATTGCCTTGGTCAGATGAATATATTTGAAATTTTGATAGATACAAAATTTATACTATTTTAGAAGCTTTATATAGTTCTGATCAATGTATGCAATCTGCAACAGGGAAATGTATTGTACATTGGTACAATATATTTCCCTGTTTTTCTAGCATGCATCAATGCATCAAATGCATTTTTATTCATCAAATTTCACTATCAAAAAAAATCAGCACTGTTTAAAAATTAATGCCCTTTCAAAAATTGTCAATTTTGCTTAATTCTGAAGTAAAATTTTAACTACAAATAAAATGAAATTTCAAAAATGTTATTCAAAGTAAGTCTCTTACAGAACCCAATTGAATGTAGAAAAATAAATTGAATCTTACTAATTTCGTCCTTAACAATTAAAAATGAAACCGTGATGAAATAATAATAGAAGAAAATAAAAAAGATCACCATTCCTATCCGACAAAAAAAAATACGCAGCTTTATATATGTTAGAATTTTATTTAACTTCATTTAATAACAATAAAAGAAAAATTATACCGTACAGAATTGGTGTCTTTATAAGAAATAATTTGAATTTTTATATTATACAAAAATTATTTTTGCTGTTATACTTACGGATGTCTAAGAGTGAAAATTTCAAAAATTATATTAATTTTCAGCTAATTAAAATTCTATGTAAAATTTCAAAAGACTGCTTACTAAATACATATTACCACTATCGAATGTGTATATATGTCCCGAGTTTAACTCTCTAAATTAAACGGTACAGTTTTTAGAGCACTAGGAATAACCAAAATGACATAATGAAATCCAAAAAAAAATAATAATAATAATAGCTTGAATTTGATATACTTGAAAGCTTTAAAAAAAAAACTCTGCGTTATTTACAAGAGGAATTAAAAAGTGAAATTACACTAAAGTAAAAGACGAATTTCATTTCAAATTTACACTGACATTAAGCTTTTAATGGTACTATAATAATGAGGAAAATCCCACAAAGCAGGTTCATGTGTACAATGAATGAAAAATGAGAGGGATAAAAGACTAATTACGACTTGACTCCTATTACAATATGCTTGATAATATTTTCTGCAGGAAATTTTAAACATTAAGCAATATATAAAAATTTTAACTAAAATTAAACACAATTAATATCCTTTCCTATTGACTGGTTGGCACTTCAATGTGGTAAATTATAAATATTAAAGAACTTAAATAAAAGATTCGTCACGTGCTCTAAAATAAATAATATATGTATATATATCACATTTAATTTTACCTTTCCACCCATCTTATCATGATAAGAAGTGACCTACTCTCTGGGAATAGATCTGACAGATGCATTAATTAACGAAGTTTACTGATTAATTAATGATTAAGAAAAAAATAAGGAAATATTATTTTGTTATCCAAATCACAATATTGCACAAATTTTCAAAATTTTTGTGGATTTGGAATTAGATGCAGATCGATGAATAATTATGCAAAAATACTGTTTTTATGCATAATAATAAGGAATTAATAATAAGAAGAAATTAGAAGATTGATAAAATAATTATGTCTTCATACATAATAATCAAATTAGATTATATAAAAATGTGTGAACATTACTTATTTGATAAAGTGAAATATAAACATTAAACTAATTCAATGTTATTCAATTAATTAATTGAAATGTAAAAATTAATAAATTTAATGGACTAGCTAATTAAATTATTTATAATAAATTAGAAATATCAACAATGAGGAGATAAATTTATTTGAAACCAATAACTCGTCTGAAACCCTATTGAAAACATAGAGAAAACTTTAATTGTACAAAAAAAACATATTTTTGAAGATTAAACTTTATATAAATATACACAAATATAAAGGTTCAAAGGCTGTAGTATTTCCGAAACTTTAATTTCACTCGATAACCAATCAGAGGCAGAACAGAATGTAGCAAGTAAAATATCAATGCAAAAACTGAACATCAATGAAGAGAAAGTACTAAAATTACTGCAAGGGCAAACATATAAGTTGCTGATCAAAAATAAATGTCCAACCTTAACATAGTTAATAATACACAACAGGAAACATGAATGATGCTAAAATTACGTCAAAGAAAATTGGCTTAAAAGGAAAAATAAAAGCAGAAAAAAAAACTTTTTAGGCTTCAGTTTTCTGCAGAGATCTATTCTAAATGCTTTGATAATGTAAAAAGGAAACAATTGTGAACATAATAAAAATAACTGGTATAAAACTATTGAAATAAAATGCCAGCCAAGATTTTGAATAAAGCGTTCTACATAAAAAATTTAATTGAAATCAAGTATAAGCAATATTCTTTCAAAGCACGCTGATCGCCATTTTATAAATATAATGAAATCTTCAAATCCAATTTCCAAATCGTTCGACTACGAAAGTAATTTGCAATGAAATATATTGATTATTTAACAATCAAATGAAAATAATAAATATTACCTTGTCATCAAAAATGCACATTTGCAGAAATTTTAAAAATTCTAACACATTAAGAGTCAGATGAAATGTTGATTAACAAAATTCCAAATTTATACACAAAATACAATTCGGATTAAACCAAAATGTTTGAATATTTCTTTATATGAATAAAAAACAAAACTTTACATTAAAAAGAAACGTTAAGAAATTTTGCTCAGCATTTTTGAAATTTTAAACAATAAAAATATTTCGAATTTTATAAATTATTCTAAAATATAACAGTGAAAAACAATATATGAATATTTATCTTTACTCTCAATATGAAAATGAATTCTAATAATAAGATAAAAAGGCCTACTTTTCAAATTAAAATGATTTCTTTTTTTTATCACAACGTGCTAATATGAAAACTGCAAATACTTCATACGAGTATATCCAAGTGTCAGCAGAGAGCAAATGAAACCTATAGACAGTGACCACTAAAAGATTTCGGACCAGGTAGGGTTACTACGGGAAGCGAATCTCGCCAATAACAGGAAACTATCCCTCACCAACCGCCCACTTTGAAATGCGACGGTTGGAAAATTTAAGCCGCCCGAGGTGAGTGGGGTGGGAGAATGAAATCTTTAACTGGCACATGATACTGTCTGAGGTTTAATTCTTATTTTTTAATTTATGTTTAGATTTTTTTTAAATATCAGCTATAACAATCAAATACACAAAAAAATGCATTTTATTTCTACCTTTTATGAGTAAAAATTAATAACTAGAAGAATGAAGCATTCTTTTGGAGTTTACGTTCAAAAGTATTCTTCGAAATTTTTTGGTGTATTGAAAAATAAATTGTAAGAAATTACAAATGGTATGACCGCAACTTTTGTATTATTTCAATTGTATTATGATATAGGAATGTTCTTTCCGAAAAATATGCTGAGAATTTATGTAAAAAATCTTTTAAAAGTCAGATCAATCTTTAATTTAAAATTGTTTAAACAAAAAAAAAATTAAACAAAAAGTATTTTTTAAAATTGCCTAAATTCAGGGAAATATTTGGCAACTATTAAATCAATTTCATTAAAAGCGCATTTTTTTCACTTTTCAAATTTTATAAAAATCATTTTGTGCTGGAAGTTATTACGTAAACACTCAGAAATTTCACATAATTACGATTTAATTAAAAAAATGTTTAAAAAATTCACTCAGAGTTGTATATTTAATAAATATAAATTCCAATCCGCCCAAAGGGACATTCTACAAGTCGGGAGTCAAAGAAATCCTCGTCCTATGGGACATCCACTTGTCGAAAACTCCTCTGACAAAACAACAGAGGAAAAAATTCAAAATCTAACTAAATTCAAATTGATTACTTTTGTAGAAACATGTTCTAATTACATCTTTTTCTTGCCACACTGAGAGAATATAGATACTTTTTTTGTACAAAAATATCTTGCAATCAATGCCCAAAATTAATTAAACTTTGTTATTTTTAAAGCTTAAGTGGGGCCTCGTTTAACATATTCTAAAACACAGTGCAATCAATACGTAAACTATCCGTTAAGGAATAATTGTCCACAAGCTACAATAAGTGAAATTGGAATTCTTATTTTTTAAATAAATTTTAGATGGTTTTTTATTCTTTTTCTTTGATGCAATAAAAATATTGTCGATTTTTCAGAAAACGTTTAATGTTATCAGTCGATTGATGCTGCCAAAAGTCTTTTGTCCCAATGTATAATATTCCGTGGTAATTATTAGTTTGCGGGTTCCATAATTTACTACAGCTTCAAACCTATAATAGATTCAGCATGGCCCAATATTAAGTTTTAATTCTGACAATTCAACATAAATTTAATAAGTTTACCTTCAAATAAAAGTCTGAAATACTTACAGTGCAAACAAACGCTGTCCTGAATATCCAGAATTGAATTTGTGGTGATGTAGGGTCGAAGAAATCCAATGTGAACGTCAAAGCCTTGCGTCGATTACCAACAAAAAGGAGCAAAATTGACCTGCAATAATAATTATTCATATTATTATTATTACAGTCAACGGATTTAATATGTATTTAAGAACAAAGAAAACGCATTTATTTATATATTAGAAATGATAGAGGGATTTTACAAATTGTCTTAATAATGTCATAACTCCCTTTATAAAAGCGATACCAAGCAAAAAATATTTCTAAAATTTTAATTTGATGTGATTTTTTTTTCTGGGAACCTCCCTTCAATCAGGCTAACCACTAACCACTTTGAGAAGGTAGAAAAAGTTTTATTATAAGTATGCGACACCAGAATGTAAGACCTTACCAACAAATTGTCGGTAAACTGAACAGACAGGAAAGAAAGTGTGCCTCGCCTGCAGGCGGACATGTCGTAGGAACACCGCTTAGTCCAGATGGGAAAAGTGCTTGTTAGAGGTATCGTTTATTCATTTTAAATAATAAGATTCCAAGAATTTATAGTAATTTACTTATCAATTTATTTACTTATATTTTAAATAAATATCTCAATTTTAGCTGAAGTTAGAAAACTAGCCTAAAATTCAGAAAACATTCAACTAAATAACATTCACTAAGATGCTACACGTGTATTCGCTGAAAAGTGAAACACATAAATATAGCTATAACTTACTATATATATAGAAATTACATTTTATATAATTCAGATTTTGTGGTCCGCATTTATACCTGTACTATTTTAAATGCTTTGATATCGAGAGATTCTTTAATATTGAAACAAATATTCAATATTGGAATTTTGAACACTAATGGTGTGACAGTAATGTCTAATACAGGAAGAACTATACCATAATTCTCAAATAAAAGGAAATTAAATTGTGGCTGAAAAATAGCAGTTAGCAAATTTATGTGTTTTAAAATATGTAAATGTTAACCAGTGAGAAAAAAAATGTGCTACAATGTTATAAAAATATACTTCTAAACAAAAATAAAACTTTGTTCAAAGAACTTATAACCATCCAATTGTTCTTGTTTTTGAGAACCACCAGAGTTTTATCTATCTCTATTAATAATAAAATTTAATGTGCGTGTGCTTGTGTCGACGTTCTAAAGATCAATCGTTAAGCCTAGAGCTAGCAAACTTAGAACATGTGTAATTCGGAGGATAAAATTGCATATCTCGGGCAGTTTTTTATTTTTCGAAATTTTAATTAGAATTTTATTAATTAAAAATTAAACTAAATTTTAGAGCTTATCCACAACAACATAAAAACATTAGTACATATTATCAATGTCTTTAACATCATCTTAAAATTCAAAAACATAGCTTAAATGATTGCAAATTTTTCGTCGATGATTTTTTTTTCATTAAGTAATTAATTTTCTTTTTTTTAATCAGGTGCATTTTTCAGTGATGTGTTTCTTATAAAAATCTATCTCCACTTACAAATAACGCATACATGGAAAAAATTACCTTTTAAGAGTGCGTTGCTATCTTGTTGATAAAATGTAAAATTAAAGTTTAAAATTAAAAGTTCATTACAAATTAAATCCGGAAATCTACCATTTTCAGCACATGTGTGAATTAAATAAAATAAACATGATGCTTGGTAATTTCTATCAAACATAATTTGACTTTCTAAAAAAATCATCATTATTAAATTAATAATTTTCTAGTGTTTAATGTAAGATTTATTATTATTTTTATATTGAGAATATTCTTTCGAACTGTGACCCTATTTGAATTGTGGCCTATTCGAATTGTGACCCTGAGCTATTTTTAATAAATTCTTTCTTAATGCAATAAACTGAATTTTCAGAATCAGAGATATATTTAGTAGAATCAAAGAAATTTTTCTTCAGTTATTCTCTAAAATGTTGCATAAATAATAAAGAAATATTTATGCAAAAGCTAAAAAATTTGGTTTTCTGTACTCATATTTTGAGAAAAAAAAATGGTTAATTCTTCAAAAAACTTTTTTTTGTACTGATTGAAAATTTAATCACTTCTGTTTTACATAACAAGTCAAATAAAAAGATTTGTTGCTGAAAATTTGGAAAATGAATTGCACAATGAACAGTGATGTAAAACTTCTAAAATTGTATGAATTATACGACTATAAAAATTGGAATTTTAAAAATATTTTGCTGAGGAATCTATTAAGTACAGGTTATATGAAATATTTTAGAAATTGAGAATTTTTATCGTTCCCAGCAATCCGGTTAGTCGACAGAGGCGGCTTGCATATAATAAAATATTCTTGAGATACTAACAATTTAAATGAAACAAGCACCACTCTAATACCTTTAAAAATAATAGAGATATGAAAATTTGAATATATCTGTTTCAGAAAAGAGCGCATTTCATAAGAATCGTAAAAGACTAAATATTATTTTGAAATCAAAATTTGGTGTATCATGGAGAATGAATATGATACATAAGACTAAAAGATTATGTTACACTTAAGACTTCATAATTTTTCAAAAAATATTTTTACTGATTGAAGCAAGATAATATGTTATAATTCACATCATTTAGAGCAGTCGCATCATTTAGTTTTTTAAATAAAAGTATTTATTTATTTCAAATTGTTTAGAAATTAGCATATTGGACCATAACTAGAGATGACATTCTATGTAAAAAAGATTTCAGGCAAGTGGTAATTTAAAAATTCAAAAAACTTTCACAAAACAAGAGGATAATTTTAAAGGGGAAAAAAATATATTTACAAAAAAAATGATATTGAACGCTTTTAAAAATAAAAATTGAGCAATACAGATAAGAAAATAAATTTAACGATAAGAAAAATTACAAGAATATTAGTCCTAATCAAACGTTTGTTTTCCAGATTGCAGTGGATTAACAATTATCAAGAATTAAGAATTTCGGAAGTGGGTACTAAACTTTGTCTTCACGAAGTGAAATATGTCATTGAATTCTATGCATCACACATAAATTTCATCGTTCTACGGAATATCACGATTTTAAATTTTATCATATTTATTGCCTTGCACATTATGAAACTAATTTTTCACGTAACATTAAATTTTCACGCAAAATAAATAATTTTTTATCTTCCCTTCTCAGAATGATGAAGTTCAATTGACACTCTACGAAACCGAATTTAACGTGGCACAGAAATAATATGGAAGATTTACTTAATAACTTTTACTCATTAGTACAAAATTAAGTAAGAAATAATGATATATTACTTTGTTATCCAAAGAGCACAATTGCTAAATTTACTTAAGTTTTCAAAATTTTAGCGCATAAGGAAATAGAAGATCGATAAAATAATTCCGTCTTCATACATAATAATCAAGTTAGATTAAATAAAAATGAGTAACAATTCCCATAATGATAAAATAAAATGTCAAAATAAAATTAATTCAAAATTATTCAATTAATTAAATCAAATGTAAAAATTAATAAATTTAATAGATTAGCTATTTAAATAAATTTTAACTAATCAGAAATATAAAAACTGCGCATCGAAATTTATTTGAAATCAATAAATCTACTCAAACACTATTAAATACATAGAAGAAATTATAATCGTGCAAAAAGAAGAAAGATAAAAGCTAATATATTTTTAAAATAAAGCTTTATATCAATAAATACAAAATACAAGGTCATAGGCTGTAGTATTTTTTATACTTTAATTACATTCGATGACGAGTCAGAGACAGAACAAAAAATAGCAAGTAAAATATCAAAGCGAAAACTAAACATCAATGAAGAGATTGTACTGGAATTAATGGAAGGGCAAACATATAAGATGCTGTACAAAAACAAAAGTTCAATCTTAACACAGGAAAAAATACGCAACAGAAAGCAAGAAAAATGCAAAAATTACGTCAACGAAAATTGACATAAAATGAAAAATATAAGCAGAAAAGAAACTCGTTAAGCTTCCTTTTTCTGCAAAGATGCATTCAAAATATTATCAGGATGTAAAAAAAGAAATAATCGTAAACACAATAAAAAGAACAAATACAAATCTATTGAAATAGATTGCATATAAAAGATTTAATCGATATTAAGTGCAAGCAAAATTTGTTCAAAGCACGCTGATCGCCATTTTATAAATATAATAGAATCTTTAGTTGCAAAGTAGATAAAAAAGTTTCTTTTTTATGCACACAGAAGAATTTGAATTTTAAAAAAATGTGTGTAAAAACTTTTTTATATGAATAAATAAATTTTTTCAAAATTTTACATAGAAAAGAAATGTTGCGAAATTCTTCATATCCTTTTTGAGATATTGGACCATAAATATATTAAGAATTTTATAAATTATTGTAAACGATAACAAGGAAATACCCTTATATGAATATTTTATTTTTATTCTCTATATGAAACAATCATTATAATAATAACATAAAAAGGCTTACCTTTCAGATTAAAATGATACCTTTCTTATATCATATGCTATCACTATGTGCTAATATGAAAACTGCAAATACTTCATACGAGTATATCCAAGTGCAAGCAGAGAGCAAATGAAAATTATAGACAGTGACCACTAAAAGATTTCGGGACAGGTAGGGCTACTACAGGAAGCGAATCTCGCCAACAATAGGAAACCGTCCCACCCCACCGACCACTTAGAAAAGCAGTAGGGATGGTACTGTATTCAACTTGACGCTAGGAGTGAAATGAAGCCTTTAACTGGAACATGATAATATTTTAGGTTTAACTCAGAAATCTTTTTTTTTTATTTCATCTTTAGAATTTACTTTAAAATATGCAGCATCGATAACCGTCAAATGCACACACACAAAAGCAATAAACTGTATTTTTACTTTTTTTGAACAAAAATTTAATAACTAGAAGAGAGACAATTTCTACAGTCTTCTTCAAAAAAAAATTTCTTTGAATTTAGAGAAAAAAAAAATTGCACGAAATTGCAAATGATATCTCAGCAACGTTTATATCTTTTAAATTGTGTTGTGATATAAAAATGTTTTTAATGAAAATTGTACCCATATCTTATTAAAGAAAAATTCTAAAATGCTGATTTATTTTTAATTCAAAATTGTTTCAACAAAAATATTTTTTTAAAAAAATTGCCAGAATGCAGGAAAAATTTGCACACATATTAAATTAATTTAATAACTTTAGACGCCAGGTACGGTTAAAACAATAAGTGAATCTTGCCAACAATAGGAATCAATCAACCGCCCATTTTAAAATCCGACGAGGAAGAAATTTAAACCAGTTAAAGTAGGTTGGGTGTGGGGATGAAACCTATAACAGGAGCATGATAATATTAT
>JAPMOR010050563.1:0-17540 GCA_026543865.1 Argiope aurantia | reverse complement strand
ATTTATTTATTTTACTTTTTAAAATTTAATCTATAATGTTATTTGTTGTTATAGTATCTTTATCAAGAAAGGTTGTACATTTTTTTCTTCTGTCATTTAAAAAAACTCTAAAATAAATATATAATTAAAGAATTAATATATAAATTATTAATACAATTGTTTAAATAATATGATTTTAAAAAATCATGTATATTTTTTTTTTGCATAATTTTTTTAATTTAATTCCAGGTTTTGCCATCTAAACAAGGTCTCAAAGATGTTATTACAGAATATAAAAACAAATTATTTGCTGATACTAGCACCTCAAATGAGTATTTAGAATCTTCTAATGATAACAATACAAATCATACATACTTTGATGATTCAGTACATGGAAAAAATGAATCTCCTCCTGAAATACATCATTGTGAAGAGAAATTATCAAATACTGAGCAAACTCTAATGAATGAAAATGAAGAAGACAGCAGTATAAATTCTATTGTAGATATTGAATCTATTAAAGCTCCCACAAAATTCACTAAATATGATAATGTTTATAAAAAAGCTAGTTGTGTTAATCTATTATATTCTTCTGTTAGTTCTACAGGTTCATTTAAAAAACTAAGCTTCAAGCAAAATATTGATGAAAAATGGTTAGATAGATGCAATAAGAGTATTTTAAATGATTCAAATGCAAGCAAAACTCTGGATAAAAGATCCAACCAGCTTTCTGCAATTAATAATGAAATTAAATTTACAGATAATGATAATAATGAATTTGAAACTCCTGTTTCTTTAAAATTTAATTCAGAGTTGTCTGAAACAAAATTAGAAACTAAAACTCTTTTGAAAATGGCACCTACTGAATCTGTTAAAAGTATTGATGATTCAAATAAAGAGCAATTTCCTGTTTGTAAAAATGCACTTTACCTCAACTTCCCTGGAAAAGAGAGTCATTCTGAAGTGACTGACAGCAATGAAGATAAACTTCCATATCTAAATCAATTGAACCCTATAACATCGAATCTAGAAACTACTGAAATATATGAAGAACCAAGAAAAAGTAAAAAACGGAAACTATCTTCTGTTATACAATCAACTAGTCCTAACACATCTCATAAAGCTAATCATCTTAAAAGGTAATGATGCATCTGTTTGTATCCTGTATTTATGAGTACTTATCTTAATCATTTTGTTTTTCTGTTTAAAAAAAATACTTACATTAATACAGTAATTTATATTTATTTCAAGATTTTAATATTTTAAAGAATTATTGAATATTTTACTTTATAAGTCCAATGTTATGGTACTTATGTATTAACTGCATGCCAGAATTTCATCTCTGAAAAAAAATGCTAAAGATCTCATGCTTATTGCAACCAATAATTAATTGCCAAAGATGTCATATTAGATTATTGTCTATATTCTCTAATAGCATAAGGTTAATGCTGAAGTGCTCATCTCATAAATTGATGTTAAATAAGTCCTTTTCCATATTCTCTTTTTGTTCCTTGTATTTTAGAGTTTTTGTTAATAAATGAAACATCTCACCCAATTATCCTTTAAATAAATTAAGTTATGCAGTTGAACTATTATGATTAACATGCTAAAGAAAAAAGAAACAAATTATGTGAGAAATCCAGTATTTTTTAATGTAATTTCTTCATAAATAGCATACAATTTATTTATTTAAACCAAAAGATTTGAACATGCAAACTAGTATTCACACCTCTCTCAATCAAAGTCAAAATTTAAAAAAAAAGAGCCAGGAGTGAAGTTATCAAAAATTGATTTATAAACTAGATTTATAGATTTCAAAAATGAGAAAATATTCATTTATGTAGTGAAACCAATTATTTTAATTTTGATTAAAAAAATTAAAGTAATTTTGTAGTTGGGTATGAATAAGAATTCTTAGTATATTATATGGGAATGTATAGTTTTTGTTTTTATATGTGTTTGTAAATGTTTTTGAATTTAAAATTTTTTGGATTTTATCCTAGAAAAATTATATTATATCTTTATTTTGATTTAATTTTGTACAAAACATAATAATTATTTTCCACTATTATTATCAGATCTGCAAACCTCAAATTTTATAAATTACTTTAAAAAATAAATATTGTAAAAATGTCTTTATTTGAATAGAAACATTATTTATTAACCCTTTACACTCGAGAGAGGACTCATGGTCACTATTCAAGATGGTGCATCATTTTGATGTTTTTAATTTTGATTGTTAAAAACACCTACAGAATGTTGAAAAGGTGTAAATTAACTTTTCAGGGAAATTCAACTTGAAACAATTATATATATTCATTTTTTGGAACAATAAACAAGCCCTTGTGTTAAGTGAATAATTTCACATTGAATTACTTTTCCGAATGCATAGGGTTAATATCTTTTATAGTAATAGTCTCTTATAGCTGAGCTCAATTTTTGAAGGTGCATGGAAGAATTTGGAGGTTTGGAAAATACTCCTAGCATCTTATTTTGTCAGATTTTTCTAATAATTATAAGAAAAAAATTGTTTTAAGAAATTATATTCTCTTAAAATATTATATTAAAACTCAAATAATCACTTTTGTCTCATTCTCTTCAATATTCCTAATTTGAGGTTGTGGCAAAATTCATTTGTTGGTAATGGATCCCTTTTTTCATTCTCCCACCAACCTTGCATGAAAATGAGTTGCAAATGGAAAAAGTCCTATATTATAATCTTGAGTGATATTGTGTACTGTATGTTTCATAGAAAATTCCTTATTTTTTCGCTTTTATTATTATTCTCAGGAAAATAGCATCTGGAACTTTAAATGAAAACTTTATAAATCTTAACATTAAGAAAAAGAAATTTTCACGTGGTCATCGATCTGTAAATGTGAAAAAATTGAAGTGGAAGAAATGGAAACAACTGAAAAAATCTGGAGATACTGGAAACATACCGGTTATGACTGGTTGTTTCAAGTGTGGTCAACTAGGACATTGGGCTAAGCAATGTAATGTTTCTGCAATTCCTAAAGGTAGTGATTTATTGTAATTAGTTATAGTTTTTAGCAATTTAAAATAATTTATAGAGTTGTAATTTCTAATTTATTTTATGTACGTATATAGAAACTGCATTTGAAGAAGAAGATGATATTGTAGATACTCCCCTACCTACTCTTGAAGAAGCTGCAAAATTAGCTCAAGAGACTACAATTAAAAAGCTGTCAGTTCCAAATAAAAGTAAATGTTAATCTACATATATCTACATTTGCCTTTTCTTTATATCTGTAGATGGTATGAACTAAAATAACTTATTCAAATAATTCTAACTATAGATAAAATGTTCTTATACACTGCTCATTTTTTTATTATTATTATTTTTTAGTGGTAGCATGTAAATCTATTATAGAATGTGGTTTAAATTATCTTTCATTCATTTGAAACTGGAGTTTTAAATAATATTTTATTTTATTTAGATTTTTTTAATTCTTTTCTGCAGTGAAAACTATATATAACTATAGAACCAAGAATATATCACCATTTATGAATTTCAGGTTAATTAATGCAAACTATGCCTGATAAATTATCGTTTTTATGCAAAATGGGATACACTCCAATTTATTGCATTTAAACTATTTATGGAGCTATAATTAACTTTTCCCATAAAGTTTTCTCAAAACACTGGCATATTAAAAATATATGCTTTGAACTGAGTTCTCAGCTGTATAATTGCATCTATTTATAGCTCAAGTTCAATATTTAAATCTCAAATTTGACCCGAAATGAAAAAAAAAAAAATGAATAAGAGTAAATTATTATTTTTTAATAAATTATACGGAATTTTTTTAAAGAAAATGCTATTCCAAGACTTGATTGCATAGTATTATGTTAATCCATTAAAATTATTTTTTTAGTTATATTTTAAATTTTTAGTGATTGATCAATTTTATTCTTGTAAATGAATTATAAAAATTTGTTCATCTTTGCTTTTTATTCCAATTTATTTCATTATTTTATTATTTATATTTTTAAAATATATTTTGGCTTTAAAACTTCAGATATTCTCCCCGACAACTCAACTGAGAATGAAGCAAATCAAGTTAGTGCCTCTCTTTCTCTTAATGAAATAGAGCTACCTAAACATTCAGTGAAGCCATTATATGAGATTACTGAAGATGGAAAACCAATATGTAAGTCCAAAAGATTTATTTTGTTTTGGAAGTTATTTGATTTTAAAAAATGACAAGTTCACTAGTTAGACTATTTGATGGATTTTTCTTTCCATATTTTTATCAAACTTTATTAATTTCAACTCTTCATTTATTTATCTATTCATTGTATTATATTTTTTTTTGAAATTTTAATAAGCTTTAGTGTATTCTGCATTTCTGTTGTAATGTAATGTAATATAAATTCACAATTAAAAGTTTTTGTATTTCACATCATGTCTTACTCTTGAACATTATATGTGAATAAAACTCTTGTTGTTTGTATAAAAAAAAGTAATTCTTAATCTATCACATGATGTCTTTTTAAAATTTATTTTGTATTTACTTAGAGAATTTTTCCCCCCTTTATATGTTTCTATAAAAAGGTCTAAAGGGGTTTCGAAATGTGTTATATCACATTTAAACTAACTGACATATGTTTTTCTTATCACATGTAAATGAAATTATTATTTTATGCTTAATATGAATAGTACATATAAATTTTACATTATAAAATTTTTAATAGTTAATCTAATAATTTTATTAGCTGTGAAAATATAGTAGATGTCAATAATGTTTAAATATTTTGTTTTTATAAGTATAATATTTATCAAAATGTACCTTTGGGGAATTCTGTTGTGTAGCATATTTCTTCATATTATGCTTAATATATTTGTGTCAAACACTTAAATATCTCTTCATTCATTCATCCAAAAATGTGGTTAAGTAAAGTGAGTTTGGGTTTTGTACATCACCTATCTTATTTCCAAATTTCTATTACTCTCTATGTGCATTTCTTATATATGTTGTGAAATTAAAAGTGACTAAGAATGAATTTATTTTTTAGCATATTGGCAAATGATGGCAGAATATATAATGATGCAATTATTGATTCACTTTGAATTTATAAAAACTATATATATAACAATCTATGCATTTGTTTGGCTTAACAGAAATAATAAATAAAAAAATAATCATTATCTATATTGCAGTTGCATCATAAAAATATACTTCCTTTTGTTTTGGTGGCTTAGCATAATATTTGACCTGTTAAAATATGGAATGTCACCAGCATTATTTACACAGTTTAGATTTAGTTCCATCTAGAGTTTTTCCCTCTTCTGTTTTTTATGCAAAACTACAAGCTAGAGATTTAATTCATTAATGGCTGCTTTGAAGAAGGTAGAGATGCTCTGAAAAAGATGTCAAAAAAAAGATTCTGCTATCATATGCACATTATACTTGGTGTATAATATTCAATATATACTACCATGAAGGAACACGATTCGAAGTTGAGCTCTCTTAATGTATTTTAATTTTTAAACTTTTCCTAAGTGTGTGTATACATGAACACTTATGCATATGTATATCAAATGCTTGAAAGTATGCTTATTTTATCCTTGATTTTAAAGCATTGCATTACTTATAATTTCTTAATTTCAGAAGTGATTTTATATTGATAATGAAAGACTTTCTTTGGTGCTTCAACTTTCGAATTAACAAAATTATTTTATACATTGCCCTCTTCTCTTATCTCTGGCTATTCTGTAAAATGTATGATTTCAATGAATTGTTTTATACTAGGTTGTTAATTTAGACAAATTTTTAATGAAAAATTACTATTGTAGCAACTCCTACTGCTGTTTATGAAGCTTTGAAAGAAATGGGATATTCAAGCTTCAGAGATGGTCAAGAATCTGCTGTCATGAGAGTTCTATGTGGTAATAAATTTTGCTCTCTTTATAATTAAACTATTACTTTCATTTATATACTTTTTAGCCCGCACATAGTGGCTAATTGTCCATCCAAATTGTCCTGAAAAGTAATGTGGAAAAAACACTTAAATTTTATTGGTTTAAATTGTTAAGTTGGTAATTGAAAACAGACTACTATATTTGATCCTGAAATAGAGAAAGGGAGTGGAAAAGTTTATACAGAAGTTAAAGGTATTAAAAAGAACCATACAATAAACTATAGAATATTAGGATAACTTAATCGGATAAGGAATAAATTTTAAAAAAATAGGAAATTTCAAATATTTATTCAATTTTAATTAAACTTTTGTAATTCCAGTCAAGTATGCATTACATAGAAAGGAATGCCTGGATAACATGCAGATTGTGACATTATTTCATTATTTTTCAAAAAATTCAATACAGTCAAAAAAAAGCAGGGGGGAGAGCAGAACAAAAGCAAATATTGGTTTAATTTTTTTTTCTATGTAATATGTATTTGACTAGAATTACAAAAATTAAATTTAAAACATAAAGTCATTTAAAATAATATCCAATTTTATTTATTTGCTCTTGGCCTAATAAACTATTTTGCTCATTGTATAGAGCTTTATACTGCTTATAACTTTAGAATTTTAACCTTTTCTTACAAGTCGACAATTTTTTATTTAAAAACGAAAAAATGAATGCCACTGTGAAAACATAATTGTAGTATGATTTTCCTGTCCTTTCCTCCTCTTATCCAATCCAATATCCTGAATCAAATCCAATTTGGGTGGCTAACCCAACAACTTGAGTTGTGTATTTTTTCTTTTCATATAAAGGTATAATCTGACTGAATTATAATGAAAATTAAAGATACTTTGAAACAGAGATTTTAACAGAGAAACAGGCATCTTTACAAATCTTTGGAAAATAAAATCTGCAATTCCTCACCAGTGATATCACATTTATTCTGCTTTATGAGCAATAAATTTATCCATTCGTGTCATGATAGAATTGTACTTGAGAGTAAGGCTATCTTTATGATAGAATTAAATTAGTGATCCATCAGATTAACAGGGTTGCGGTGGCCTGGTGATAAGGCCACGGCTTTTAATACGGAGTCTTTCAATCTCGAGAACCGATTCCACCGAAAAACCGCTGTGTAAGCAGGTCTTGTGCACATTAAATCCGTCGAGGCCAAACGTCCTCCTGTTGGTGTGATGTGGAAGTTTGGAGGGGATGCCAGTTCATGTGTCACCCTCGTCATCTGACCGTGGTTCAAAATTATGAGGTCCGTCCCAAAATAGCCATAGCGTTGCTTTAAAAAAAGGGGTCGTTAATATAGCTAAACTAAACTAAAACCATTAGATTAACACCATGAGTAGAGTAAAATTTCAACAGTTTATGTTATAACATACATACTAATTTGTGAGGAATAAAACAACCCACTGCTGTAGTGTTTGTATCATCTGTAAGGAAAGAGTTTCATGATAATTTAATTTTTTTAATTGTGAAAAATATTTCAATTATATTGTAACATGTATTGCTTTTAGCATCACGAAATCATACTTTTTTTTTTTTGCATTATTTAATAGATTTCTCAAAAATGTACATTGTTAGGAATCACAACTTTATATTTTTATGTTGATCCAGCTAAAAATTAGCGTGATGAAATCTTATGAATGTGAGCTTAATTTTTTTCAATAATTTATTTTAAAAACTTTTTTTCAGTTATATACAAAAGTTTTAATTGTACTATAAAAGTAGTAACATTAAAAAAACATGTATTTGTTCACTATTTTAGTGCCAAATCATACCAACAGATTTACAAAATTCCAGTATATTTAATTTTATTCAGAAATTACATCATTTAAAACACTGCCTTAAAACTTCATTATATATGAAAATTGTTTGCTCTAATATCTAATTTTTACTCTAAATTGTTTTCTATCAATAATGCAGTTGTTGTGTATTCTTTAAAGTTCATAATTAATTAAAATTCGGATCACGTTGAAATATTTGTTATAATAAGTACAGCACATGTTTTGATTTCAAATTTCAAAAGAAAACTTAAATTTCTATTGATAGCTAAATAAATAGAATATTTTTAAAATATGGTTCCCTTAATTTATATTTAAATAATCATTGAGAAGATAGAGATAAATTTCCATCATTTTTTTTTAAAAAAAATTTCAAAAATTAAATAATATGAAATAAAAGTTATTTAATATGATATTGATAGAAATTCTAGTTATGATCAATCTGTTTTTTAATTTCATTTGATGCTACCCTGGTGACTTCAGATCATCAATAAGTTTAACTGATTTTTAAACATCAATATTTCTTAAAAGTTTTGTAAAAGTAACATAAATTAGAACATTAATGATTACATACCTCTCTGATTTGCACTGTTTCTCTTAGGTTTATATAAGACAATAAGATTTAGATACTTGTTGCAATTCTCAAAATACTTATTCAGTGTAAATGTTTCTTCTGTGATTAAACAATTAACCAAGTTAATTATGAATTGCAAATTGGCTTGATTTTTATCTATATGAATGGCACTTTTCCTTCAACTATAAAGTTATATCTGTAACAAATTGTACTTTGTGAATCATTTAAATAATTAATTAAATGTTTTTTTAATGTAGGTTTATCTACCCTAGTAGTTTTACCTACAGGTTCTGGAAAATCTTTATGCTATCAGCTGCCAGCATATATATATTCTAAAAGTAATAAATCTTTAGCCATTGTTGTTTCACCTTTAGTTTCTCTAATGGAAGATCAGGTGAGTCATCAACAGCAAAATATGCTGTATTATTATTATTTAACCCCCTTTAAAAGAGGAGAGGGTGTATCATTTTAAGTAGTAAGAATTCTATTGGCATTTATTTCAAATGCCAAATTTAAAAAATTATGTATATTTTTAAAATTTATTTCATTTATAACATGTTTTTGGAGGGGGGGGGAGGTCTTAAGATAATTGGGGAATTTAACTAGATTTATATTTATCTTTTTTAGTAAATATGATTATTTGCTTACATATAGAAAAAGACATATACATTATTTTGAAATTTAAAAATTAAAAATGTTGCTGTTTTATACATCTGTTACTGATTTTCCTACTACTGTTTATATAGAATTTTAAGTAAGTTTTACAGAATTAGCAGAAACAACATAATAGATCTATTAAATTAAAGCGACACTAGTAGTTTTTGTTACGTTACAGATCATTTTTTTAAGTTATTAAATAGTGATTAAAATGTAACTCCTGTTGAACATATTTTGAGACTTATTTTACTTAAATTTATTCCTTCTTAAATTGTTATTATTCTTTATTTCTCCAAGTTCATTTTAATTTAAAATTCAGCGGTGCCTTCCTTCCATCAATATTGAAAAAGATTTCTTTTTAACATCATTTTATAAATTTTCCATTAAACCAAATTGTTTAAATTCATTGTCAGTTGCTAAATCTTTCGCATTTTTGCAGTTTTAAAATAGCGGATTTCACTTGTTTAACTTATTCATCTTCCTGCAAATGAAGAAGTCCTTGTCAAACAATTTGCTGCAAATTATATATATATATATATATATATACATATATTATTTTTCAGTACTTGATTTACTACAAGACAAATAATGTAATATGTAATAAGCAGGGGTTTTCTTTATATGAGTATTACACTAAAATGATTAAGAAAATATATTCTAAAATTTTGGAAGTATTAAAAAAAATAAGAGAAGGAAATGCTAATAGAGCCAAATTATGAATGTGGTTAGCCTGTGTAGACTTGATAATAACTATAATAACTATAAATGCTCTTTTCACTTATTTATGTGTTATTTCATTATATGCTTTAAACTATACAAACTTATTTCTTAAAAATATTATGAACTGCAACATTGAACAACTCACTATTTCAGCTTTATTTCAAATTTCACTGAACATTTCATTTTTTTTTTCATGTACTAAATTGAAGTTATGGGATATGATCAACAAATGTTTTACATTATTAATGGCACATAACCATCAAAAATCTTGAATGATTAAAAATTAGCTAATATTATTGAAAAGAAATTGATAAATAATTTAAAGACAGGTTATGCAACAGTTCTTCATTGCCAAAACACAATCTGCCTCAGAAGGGTTTTTTTAAAATGCTTAAAAAATTTTTGTTCAGTTTAATTGTTTGCATGCTTAATAATCTAAATACTTTTTTTTTCTTTAGGTTACAGGTTTACCATCTTGCCTTCATGCTGTATGTCTACACAGTGGAATGACTGACATACAACGGTCCAATGCAATAAAAGATATTACGGAGGGATTGGTACAAATAATGCTTGTATCTCCTGAAGCTGTAATCAGTGATTTCAAATTTGCTGACATAATTTCAGATCCTAAAACACCACCCATATCATTTGTTTGTATTGATGAAGTACACTGTATCTCTCAGTGGTCTCATAATTTTAGGCCATCTTATTTGCAGTTGTATAAGGTATTGGAATATTCACTAAATTTATTCCATAAATATTTTAAGTTGTAGTTACATTGTATTTGTTAATTTCTAGCATGATTCTCTTAAAAAGGTTTCTGGATGAATATGATGTATCCTATTAAGTACACTTATTCTAATAAGAAAAGTTCCTGTTAGTTTTCTTTTTATTATTACTTTTTCTGAAAATGATGCTTTTGATGATTTTATGATCATAGGTTTAAAACCAATTCCATGGAAATTACACCACATATGAAATAATTTCATTTTGTCCTTATTCTAAAGAAATAATTTTCTGATCACATGAACTCAGATTTCTCTTTGGTTTTTTTTTTTATTATTATTATTTATTCTAATGCAGGTTTTTGTTTTCCCACACCAACTTTGACATAATTTAAAATATGGTTCTTGCTTTCCATATTGAATTCTATTTTAGAAGATTTCAGAATACTTGCATACGATCTCTCTGCATTGCTTCCTTTTCAGATTCATGCAAAAAAATCATAATAATGGATTTTAAAAAATCGAGCTCCTTCCACAACATTGTGAAGAAGGAAAAATTTTAAAGAATTCCATGCTTGCTTCTATGTAAATCAAAAAAACATTTTACATGTATATAGACTTGGTAAATCCAAATCTGTCAAGAATCAGACACCTTCCTGCTAATTTGGAAGTTTGGAGAAGGGGCATTGGCACATATGTCATTCCTCATCACCTGATCACATTTTGAAATTATGAGGTCCATCCTAAACCCAAACTTGGGCTGAATCTAAAAGTGACATCTTTATAATTATATTCTATATTTAGTTTAAAATTCTATAGTATAGTTCTTTCTCACATGGTGCATATTTAATTATCAGAATTGGTGTCTGTTAAATGCAATTGTGATAAAATTTTAATCCAGTAGGAAAATATTTCATTACATCTTTTAATTTACTCGTTCAAATAGTAATAGTTCAGTAGTAAACTGGAAATGGTTTATTTCTTTCTTCCTTGTTTCTTTTTATTAAATTAAAAATATATACTTAGTATAATTCTATTTGAATAATTCAATATAAAAACTGAAATAAGTTTGTAACCTTCACCAGTAAAAACCTTTTGTGTGATTTTATTTTGAATGATATTTGTATAATTTTATATGACTTTTTTTTCTTTGCAGGGTAACTTATTCATAATTTTATTTTATATTTGCATTACATATACATAGTCATTACATTACATATTCATTTTCAGATTTTCTTAACTTCTTACCCTTGAAAACAAAATCCTGAAATTTAAGATCTCATATTTTAATAACATATTTCTGTTTCATAATTGCTTTCCTCGGGATTCTTTTAAAGGAAATCTTTTAAAACATCCCCCCCCTTTTTTATATGAAATATGCTGTATAATTATTATTGGTATTAATGTTTTTTCATGATGAACTTCTAGGTTCTGACTAAGAAAATGGGAGTTACATGTATTTTAGGTTTGACTGCTACTGCTACCCAATCAACTATTGAAGATATAACTTCAAGCTTAGGTTTAAAATGTATTGGTGAATCTGTAATTGGGCATACTAATATACCACATAATCTGCTTTTGTCTGTTTCAAAAGACAAAGATAAAGATCAGGTAAGAAATGATTTAAAAAGCTACTAATCATTTAGCATTTTAAAAATTAAAAAAGTTTGTTTTTTATTTATTATTGATAAATTTATTTATCTAAAAATAAAATTTGTACATTTGTTCATCATTCTTTTAAATAATAAAATTTTTACAATTGTTTAATATTCTTTAAAATAATTTAAACTAGATATTTTCAAACTATGATACATGTTCCACTAATGGTATAGTATATTATTTTTGATGGAACAATTTTTTCACATAATGAATATAAATCGACATTCCTTGTAATATTTTTATTGATCTTTATTATTTTGATATATTTATATTTCCAATTTTGTCCCCTCTCACCTTAAATTGATTTTTTTTATTATGGCATAATTAACCATATGCTAATTATGTGTCTAGATTTATATTGGAACAAGCAGTAGGTAGATGATATGAATTTAAAATATTTTATATCTTGATTATGAATACTCAATTGGGGATGTATGGATTCTCAATCAGGCCATCCTTTTATGATAGTATATATATTTTTGATGATGCATTTATTTATGTAGAATTTTTTAAAAGAAAGGTTTGAAAAACTGTGATCTTAAAAACAATATTTTTCTTATATTTTCAGAATTTTTTATGGGTTTGAAATTTTTTAAGAACTGAGTAATATTAATGTAGATGAACAGTATGCATGATTTTGCTAAATTTTATTGAATCTTTAATAATTTTTAAAATACCTTCATTTTTGAATGGTCAATTATTTTTTTTTTATTTTTGACATTATGAAAAATTGTTTTGGAACTATGCTTTAATAAATAATAGTCCAAATATCTGACTTTGAACTTTTGATTAGCCATCAAATATGTTATTTGGATACATAATATTGTTCAGATTCTTTAAAGTAAGATAAGAATAATAATGTAGCCTGATGTAGTGTCTCAGTTTTGAGATCAAAGGATAATGGATTTGAGATCCAAATTTGTCAAAGGCAACAATGTATGTGCTTTCCCCCCCCCCCTCTTTTTCCCCTACTCATATCCGACACCCCATTACCACAGAATAAGCCATATAAATGGATTATTATGACAGGCTGTTATGTTCATTAGCTGTCCAACTTGCATATGTATGTGGGCTCAATGTACATTAAATTTTGCTGTCACTAGTCATCATACATCATCATTTTTGTGCAGCCTGGAAATCTTTAGAGTGGTGTGCTAACTTAGATATCAATTTTATTGCTAGCCGTGATATAAAATTATGAAGATCATCTCATGTAACTTCAGAATAGAATATATATAAAGTAGAGCAGAATAACTAGCCATTCTATTTATGTTTTAAAATTAATTTGCAAGTTATTTCAAATTTAAAATTAAGAAAGAAAGAAACAATGTTATTGGGAATGATATTCTCTATTAGAATGAATAGAGAAAATTGATAGTAACCTAAAAATAAATAGAATAGTAAAATAATCAAAATGAATATCACAAATGTATGAAAAACGTATATGTATTATTAATAATACGGGTATGCAAATTATATCATTTTGCTATTTCTTTGCTTTCCATTCCAATCTTTGTATTTCTAAAATGTAATTTTACAGCATTTATTTCAATTTATTAATATATTTATTTCAAAGTTATTGTTCACTTATTTTAATTCCTTCTGGTGCTTTATGTGTTATTTAAATGTTTTACCTCCATTTTTTTATTATTGTTTTCTAATATATTTTTATATGAATATCACAAAGGCTTTGTTACAACTTCTGAGAGGAGATCGTTTTCGTAAGTGCTTTTCTATTATCATATACTGCATTCGTCGAAATGAAACTGAGCGATTAGCTGCCTTTATACGGACATCTATGCAGGATGAATTGCTACCTGAAAATGAAGAAACAACAAAAAAGAAAGCTAAATCCAGTAAGTAAATTTTAAAAAATATTATTATTTGTTTCCTTATCATATGTATATCAATATATCATATGTATATTGTATATCAATGGAATCATTAACAATATATTCCATTCCGATTTACTTTCTAGTTCGAAGTATAAAAAAAGAAAGCATTGTGATCATGAAAAAAATTTGAATTCAAGATTTTGACAAATTTTCATGTTTTAGATCTCACTGAATTTGAAAACCACATTTTTTGGGTTTATGTCTGTATCTCTGTCTTTCTGTGAGTACAATTGTTCAAAAACTCTGTAAACTATACTCATGCAATTCATTTCTACAAATTTGTAGAAATTGAACTAAATCCATTCACTGGAAATAGGATTGTCTGACTCTACAAATACAGGTGAACATAATACCTACAAAATGTTGAGAGCTAGAAAGATAAAAAAAAAAAAAAAAAATTAATAGCTTTAGCATCTGTAATGTAGATCTGAATAAAGTTTGGAACCAATATAATTATGGTGTTAACCGTCTATCGGTCTGTACATTTGTATGCAGGTAAATGCAATCATTCGAAAACTTAGCAAAATAGACAAATGAAATTTGGTTCAAAGTTTTAGCATGATTCATATTCTTATCAAATTTTGAATGAAACCTGTCAATGGATTAACCGTCTGTCAGTCTTTACTTTCAGTGCTGGTAAATGCAATGATTAAAATAAATAAAATTTCATATTTGATTTTTCTACTATAATTGTAATTTTATAGCAGATTTTAGTTCCAATTTGTCAGAAAAAAGAGGGTAAAGATATGTAAAGATCTCCAATACGTATATTTTTTTTTTTTGGTACTTGTGTATTAACTGCATTTCCGTGCTTAATCGCCAAAGATTTTAAGTTAAATTCAGTAAAAACATTGGATTCGGGTCAAAGGTTGAATTTTCATAGCTATTGTTAATCGGTAACATTCAAGTAATACACATATACTGGTCTTTTATACTGCCCTCCAAAATATATACATTTTACATGCTAAAATAAGAATTTGAGTATTCATGGTATTCACAGTTTTATGTATAGGGGTGTAGAGAACACTTTTCTTAAAGTGCAATGCAAGAAAATTTCAGGATGATTACATCTGCTGCTTGTCCATTGTTGATGATCAAGATATGAATATTCAGTTTATTTCAGTTTATTAATTTCAGAGGCATGATTTTAATATTTTTTTCATTCTTGCAATTAAAATACAGCTTTAGAAATTAAACTATATATTGCTGGAAGAAAATAAAAATGGCAAATCAATTGTTTTTTGTTTTCATAATTTTATTTTATGCTATTGTAGTTTTAATTTTTCTAACATTTATCATGTCACAATGTTAGGTATTAATAAACTAATAACTACTAATAAACACAATTTAACAAGTCTCATTTTTTTATTTGAACAATAACTAAGACAGTTGATAAAACGTTGTATGCTCATTAAGTATGCTTATATATCTTCATTTGACTAATATGGTTTTTTGGTACTACTACTAATACTACTTTACCATTAAGTAGGTAGCTTCAGTGTTAGATAAGACACGATTAGTAACAGATTTTTAGTAAAGCATACCCAAATCAAGGCAAATTCCAAAAACTCTCCCTCTTGGTTTGTTATATAATAAAGTAAGAAATGGCTTTTAGAGTTGTAATTTTTTTTAAAAATTCTGGGTTGCATTTGACAAAAATTCGCTTTAAAAAAAAAGATTCAACTTTTGTGAATGAATATTAATCTTGAGTCGAGCCGAATTTTATGTTGTAAAAGCAGCAAAAAAAAAAAAAAAAAAAAAAAATGCATTTTTGCAGCATAGGATTACTGCATTTGGAGCACAATTGAATGGCTGTCACTGACATTGCATACTGATATAGCTTTTACTGAGATTTCTTTATTTTAATATGCTTTTGTTAAGATTTTATTTGTATTATTCAATTTTGATTATCATTTCTATGAGCTGTTTTCTTTTTCTTCACATAGAAAAAAGACGCTTTGCTTGGACAGCAGAAGCTTATCATGCTGGATTGGCTCCACCCAGAAGACGGTCAATACAAAAACAGTTCATGTCAGGTGGAAACATTTTGAACAATCTTTTTTAAAATAAACAAATTTTTAAACAAATGAAAAATTTGAAGAAAAAAACTCCTTTTAGAAACAGCCCCTTTTCCCATCCCTTCCTTTTAATGTTGTATCATTAGAATGTTTGCCTTTATTGAAAAATACAGTACAAAATGCAAACTGTGATCCCCCCCCCAAATGTTGTAACTTAACTGTATTGTTAAATTGTTATAGATGAGTTATTTAATGTTTAGCCGATATTGAGGGAAAATATATTCTTTACTTAAACGCAGGTTTTTGAAATATAAAACTGAATGATAAAATTACAGTGTTTTAGTGCCCAAATAATTCATTACTCTTTGTGATTCCTTAATATAGAAAAAATAAAGAAAATGTGACTTACGCCATTGTAACTTTAACCTGACTTATCTATCAAAATACTTTATGGAGTTTTTACCTTAATTTTTAAGAAATTCCATTTTATTTCCAATTGATATTTGGCATCTGATTAACTTTGTAAATTCTGGTACTTTTACAAAAAAAAAAAAAAAAATAATAACTTGAATGTGATTCAACAACATTAACAAAACTATCAATAATGTTCAATTCCTTGTTTGTAATTTTAAATATTTGTCTCATAATAGGCATTGGAATCTCATGACTTTGAAATGATTCTATGTATGATTTAGGAAATTACCTTGAAGTATTTTGATTGTTTAAAAATTCGAACTGGTCATGTTTTCAACTTTTGTGATTTTTGTAAAATGTCATGTTTCTTACGCATTTATTGAGGCACTAACTTTTCTCAGATAGTTTTATGTGATATTGAAAAGGTATTGATATTATGTGATATTGAATGGTCTAATCATTATTAATTCTGTTATACATTCTAATTTTTACTTTTCATTCAAAGTTACAGCTTTACAGCTTATCATTATTACATGTTCTATTGTAATGTTTATGAAATAAAAGTTATATATATATATAGATAGATAGATAGATGACTTGCAGTATGTACTGTTCGAACCGATAGTGAATACCAATATTTGTTAAGTAATTTTTTCTATTAATTTTTAGGCAAACTTCGGATTGTAGTAGCTACAGTTGCTTTTGGTATGGGTTTGGATAAGCCAGATGTACGAGCAGTTATACACTATAACATGCCTAAGAATTTTGAAAGTTATGTTCAAGAAATTGGTCGTGCTGGTAGAGATGGTTTGAAAGCTCACTGTCATCTATTTCTCGATAGTGAGGTAATATTTAATAAATTTTTTAGTTATATTGCCATTTATAATTTTGTGTAATTGGTTAATTTACAATTCTATAAACTCAAATCTTTATAAAAGTCATTATTTTTTTAATTGTTATTTACTATAAAAAATAATAGTTTTTATAAAAGCTCTCTCTCTTTCTTTTTTTTTTTTTTAAACCAGGGAAATGACATATGGGAACAACAAAGGCACATTTATTCAAACAGTATTGACAGGCATACTTTACGAAAGCTTCTTAAAAGAATTTTTGTGTCTTGCAAATGTTCTCCTGAGAAAAGAATTGATGATTCTGTTAGTATAAATTT
>JAPMOR010050544.1:0-15835 GCA_026543865.1 Argiope aurantia | reverse complement strand
ACCACTCCCGCTTGTGGACGTTGGTTGGGAACTTCCCACAAATTGTCGGTAAAATGAACAGACATCAAAAACCTTAAAAGAGGGTAAAGAGGGGGAAATGTGCTAGTCTCAAGTCGTGCACAGGTAATCGAAACGGGGCTTAATAAGGACACAGGAAAATTTTCATGGAGTTATTTGAACAATAAATTAAACACAATAAATAGAAACTACAATAAATAGTTCCGATAAATATTATAAACTTTTTGCGATTTTAAAAAGGCCCTATCTGAAAATTGAAAATTGTATTAGTCCATATCCCCCCAAAGTGTATGTTTTTTAAATTATTATTATTTTACTTTCTTCGTTGCTTAAATTTCGCCATTGCTTAACTCTGAAAACTGTATGCTGATATTGAGAAGATACATTTTTAATTTAGGATAATATCGACTTAATTATTTTTAAAAGCATTTTTCACTATTCAGTTCAGTTATATTAATGTAGCGTTTCACAGCAACACTAAGGCTATTTTGGGATGGGCCTCGTACTTTTGAACCGCGATCAAATGACGAAGACGGCACCTGAGCCGGCACCGCTTTTCCAAATTTCTGCGCCACTCTAGTGAGATGACTTTTGATTTCGACGGATTTAAAGTGAAGCAGACCCGTGTCGGCGATACTTCAGTGGAATTGGGTCTTTAATCTAATACCTTCAGACCAGGTCACTGCGGCGCTAAAACATTTTTTAAGTCACGGAAAGCTCATAATTTTAAACGCCAATATTTCCTCCAATTTTATAGATAGCTCCATGAAACTTTGTCCTGTGTTTTTATTATGGTACAGCATAGGTTCTTTTAATTGTACATTTTGGCTAATCTCCTTTATTTTTTGAGTTCTTTTTTGTAACTTTATAGTTATAGAGCTAGGAGCGCTATAAATGCCTCAATAAATGCAGCAATTATTTTTCAAGGAAAGAATTTGAAGTAAATTATAGCCTGTGATTTTAAAGGGATAGAATTTTACTTCTTATGTTTATAAGGAACACTTACCTTCAACGATGATTTTACGATCTTGAGGATTTTCGAAGTAATTAGGATCGATAGCTGGAGAGTCGTAGGGATTCGTGGATTTCAAACGTACAGTTCCTCGACTTTTCGGCTGTAAAATCTGGCTCAGGCACAGAACCAATGTGCTGTTTTCGTACGGGCCGTAAATTGCTTTGTAGATCTGAAAGAAGATAATATGATTTCAAATACATTTTTTTCCATAATGTAATAAAAGCAAACATCATCGATTAAGACAACAGTTAACATAAATGACTCATTTCAGACAACGATTAAAAGAAAGTTGATTAAGTGAAAAAATAATAATGAATAAAATATGATAGTAATATTTAGATAGTTTTAAATTACTGTCTTTCATTTAATTTTAATATTACACATTATTGTGTATCATGAGGGAAATTAATATTGTTTTGGTTTGGGGTTTTTGAAGCCTCAAAATGCGCGAGCAGCAAAAGGGTTATGTATCACTTTCGAGGCATCAATTTTTCCACTTTAAGGTGCGTTAGAAAAGGATGAAGTTGTCACATTTCGTGATTTATCAGAAGCAAAAAGTTACAACTTGGCTCGAATTTTCGTCATGTATCCGATTTTCCTATATTATATATATATATATATATACTTATAAATAAAGCTCAATGTTTGTGTGTGTGTGTGTGTGTTGGCGCTCTACAGGCCAGATTATTTGACCTACAGCTAAAGGTACATGTATACCTTACCAAATTTGGTACATGTATACCTTAGAGGTCGAGAATGTGCACCTGGGGTCCTTTTTTGAATTTTTAATTAGAATTTTAATTATTAATTAAAAACTAACTTTCCCGCCAAAAAAAATCTTCCATTTTCCCCACCACCAATTGAGTACGGCTTCAGTTGTTGTTTTTTCTTTTCTCAACAGTACTGAGGCTAGGGTTAATATTTTTCGGCCGATTATTTCAAACGATTCTGTTTATTTTCTTAATGTTTTATGCATTTAAAATTAAACATTGTTAATTAATCGATCTTTCAGATTCATTTTGAATTAAAATAACACAGAATAAATGAAATTAAAAAATGTCTAATCTGCATAGCATTACCTCAACTGGCGTAGAAAAAATCATGCATTTGCGTTACCGTAACTGGCGTTGAAAATTCACGCATGCGTATTGTGTTCTGATTGTTGACAATATTATCAACGGATGATTCTTGATTTAAATAATTTTTAGGTTAGTTGCATGCTTTTGTAATTAAATTCTATTTATGTTAGTTATATATTTTATGTATATGCTTATAGTTTTAAGTACATCATTTTTTAAGTAGTTTTTTAAACCTGTTTTCGACAGATTATTTTAAAAGATTCATTTTATTTTCTTAGTCTTTGATGCATTTAAAATTAAACATTGTTAATTAATCGATCTGTTCATGATGAATCCGAGAAAATTTTGTAGAGAAATTCTTGAGATATAACATAAATTAAAAAAGATATTCTTTATTGCCCATAAACGTTAAACTCTCAGTGACTCTGTTATCGTAATCATATTATTAAAAAATGCTTTGTTTCAGTAAAAAATATTATTATATTAATTACAGATTAATTTTTTCCACTTTAATTTAAAGCATAAATTCTACGGGAGCTAACAGAAAATTAGAGAGGTACATATTACGTTATGACTGAAGGGTTTTATAAAATTATGAATGAATTATATGACTATCAAAATTTGAAGTTTTAAAATATTTTGATAAAGAATCTATTAAAGTAGAAATTTCGTAAAATATTTAATTATTAATATTTAATTTAATACAAATTAATTTCCAAAGCTTTTCCTTAAGTCTGTCCATAAAAAATTCATTCTCTTATTTCTTGATCGAATTCCACTTTCTGTTTAATTCATTCAACTGAAATTTTCATTTTAGATTAATTTTATTATCCATTCCGGGAAAGTAATTTATTTACAAGCAGACACGTCCACAACAGCGGGGAACAAATGCAGAAGTTAGGAAGGGAGGGCGTGAAACAAATCACTAGTCTTATATAACAAGGGATATCCGACCACGTGCCAATTCAATACAGGCTTTGATGGCCAACTGATGGTGCAGTAATTTTTACACAGCTTCTATTGAATAAATTAAACAGAAACTGGAATTGGATCAAGAAATAAGAGAATAAATTTATTATGGACTAAATTAAGATAAAGCTTTCGAAATTAATTAGGATGAAATGAAATATTAATATGTGTGTGTGTGTGTGTGTGTGTGTGTGTGTGTGTGTGTGTGTGTAAGTGTGTGTAAGCATTATTTTATGTGAAGCAGGATGTAGTTTTGAAGAGAGTGAAAGGACTTTCGATTTCGTGACATTGTTTTATTTCATTTTGAAGAAACAGGCATATGTACAACCGATGAGAACACACACAACACAGAGAGGATTCAGGAAAAATCTCTTGAACATTTTATTCCTGGTCTTATGTAACCTGAGAAACTCATAAGGAAAATATTTCTTCATAGTGCTGATATGTAATGAAATTTCGGTAGGGATTTTCGCTACACGCGTGGACAAGGTAAGGGAAAACACAGAAATCTATTAAAAAGAATGTGCTTATTGGACATTTTTCTATCCCTTCTCGCGGAGCGTGGGAATGTAAAGATTTTGGCAGATTCAGCAGTTTTACAAAGCTACTCTTGAATAAATTAAGTAGAGAAAGTGGAATTGGATCACGAAATAAGAGCATATTTTTAGAATGAAGTTACTATGGGTTAAATTAAGATAAAATCTTGGAAATTAATTAAATTGAAATTAGAATTAAAATATCATTACAATTTTTCCCCTACTGCAGCCGTGGAAGAACGTCGGGTCCCTCGACACACAGCCATATCTTACAGTGGTGTTGAAGTACGAAAAATTAAAATTTAAAGTCATATTAAAAGTGATACCCAAGTTCCTCTTACCTTTACATTAATATAAAAATCATTTTGTACAAGATTATGTAAAGCATAAAAAAGATAAAGTGATATCTGTGAAAATATTAAATAAACTTAAATATTCAACAACACCAAAAATAATAATATTAAAATGAAAAATAAACAAATGATTTTCTGCAGAAATTCAGTCTATTGTCTCTCAATTTGTAAGATTGTCTCTATTTGGTGAGGAATGTCTCTAAAGAATACTTGTACACAGTGCCCTTTAAATAGTAGAAGGCTCACCAAAATTACCAAATTGAATGTAAAATAAATGGAATAAAAATTATATAATAGTAATATATCAACAAAGTTCTGATTTTTGTTTGTAACACTTGAATCTGAAAATAATAATATGAGATTCAAAATACTCTTATTATAACATAAATATTCAAAACAAATTATAATAAAAATGTGTAATTGTAAAAGAAAAAATTTAACCCACTAGTTAGTCAATTAGTGGTGAATATTTCAACCTTTTCCACCAATTTCTAGTAGTGAGTGAAACTAAATGCCCCAAAATTAGGACATCAAGAAGGGGGACGTAATTCTTATTCTCTCTCAACTCTCATCCAGGAATATTTATTTCGAAAGTGGAGAACAACATATCCAGGATAAAAATAGAAAGAAATAGATATTAATTGTGAGGTTGACCCTTTACTCGTATCTCAATAAGAATTTATGTTGTGAAGGCGCCTATCACATCATCATCATGAAGAAAAGAAAAATTAACTCTTACGAGTGGAGAAAATGGGCCAACCTAAGTTGGGGATTATGTGGAAGAAACATGGGAAATAAAAGGATTTTTTTTTAATTTTAAATTATTATTCATAACAATTTCATATGGAGCTAAAAATACTGGGGATAATTTTCTACGATTTGGGTAATTAAATTCCTCATACATTACAATGTCACCAGGTTTGAATGGAGAATCTATAAATCTAGAATCATATTTTATTTTATCATGATATTTTATTGTATTATATCTAGCTAATTTTCTGGCTTCTTCTACTGGAGAAGAGAATTGATTTTAAGTTAAGGATAAGGAGGATAAAGTAAATTGCCAAAAACAAATATGCAGGAGGAAATTTTATAACTGAATGGGGTGCTAATTTATATTCATTGATTACTTGTTCTAAAAGTCTAGTCCAAGGAATTTTAGTACGCGAAGAATTGACTTTGCACTTTAATTTAGTTACTATTGACTGATTAACTCTTTTACAGTTCCCATTAGTTTGTGGATGATGTGAAAATGTTGACAGATGCTTGACACTGTAATTTCTGAGGAAATGTTTGAATTTAGATGAAGTAAAAGCCCCATTTATATCAGCCAATAATTTTGAAGGAACCTGAATAAGGAAAACTTGCTTTAATATAAGTTTTAGAATTTTCATTTTCGGAAGGAAAAGCCCAAATATATCTTGTCGCATGATCAATCACTCTATGAAAATTTTTTTTAGTTGAGTTCTAATAGTTAAATCCACCAACAGTATCGACAGAAAGACATTCAAAAGGACGATCTGTGTGGGGCACAGCCTTTAAAGGGCCAAATCGTTTTTGCTTTTTTTATTTTATTTAATTGACATATATCACAAATTTTAACAAAAAGTGTAATATCTTGAGTAATATGTGACCAATAATACTGAGGAGTAATTAAATTTATCATTTTTTGAGTGCCTAGATTCCCAAATTGTTCTCCAGCCGTTTGCGAAGCTTTTCTTCTAAGAGAAAAAGGTACAGCTATTTTAAACAAATTTTTCTTTTTAACTACAAATACATCATTAATATTTCTATATTTAGTATTATCTAAATTGTCTAAATTTTGATAGTGTTTTATCTCATCTAATTCAATAAATTAATAGAATGTTGGAGATATTGAGCAGTAGGAAGACTTGATAACATATCAGCTTCAACATTAGCTGTTCCCTTTAAATATTCAACTTCATAATCAAACACGCTTAATTTTAAAGACCAACGAAATTATCTCCCCCTTAAATTTTTAACTTATTTAAGCCAAACAAGAGCAGCATGATCAGTATGAATTATGAATTTTTTCCCATGTAAAAAGTAATAAAATTTATCAAAACTATTGACTAACATTTCAACTCAGAAATACAACAATTTTTTTCATAAGAACGTATAGTTCTTGAATGATAAGATACAGGATGTAATTTACCAGAACAGTCAGGCTGTTTTAGAACAGCTCCTATGGCTACCTGAGATGCATTACAAAAAACATGAAGAGGTAAATTAGGATTATACAGTTGCAATACTGGTTTAGTAATCAATTTATTTTTTAACATTTCAAAAGCTTTTTGACAGTCTTCTGTCCATTGCCATGGTGTATCTTTTTTAAGAAGATTATTTAAGGGTTCTCTTATTTTAGCATAAGAATCAATAAACTTATTATAAACATTTACAGAGCCAAGAAAACCTTGAAGTTGCTTGACATTTTTTGGAGGTTGTAATTTTTTAATACTTTCAATATTATGATTATTAGGAGAAATGCATCCTTCTTTGATTTCATACCCCAAGAAATTAATTTTATCTTGAGCAAACACACATTTAGAAAATTTTAATTTAATGTTTTCTTTTTCACACATTTGAAAAATTTGTTTTAAATTATCATAGTGTTCCTCTAATGACTTAGAGAAAACTACTATTTCATCAAAATAGTAACATGCATAATTTGAAAATTTATGTTTATTGAAAATTCTACAAATAGTTCGATTGAATATTGCAGGCGCATTTTTAAAGCCAAAAGGTTGGACTTGAAATTCATATAAACCTTCAGTAGTTACAAATGCCAATTTGTGTTTATCTTGTTCATTCAAGGGTATGTGCCAATAATATGCAAGATCCAAAGTTGAAAAATCTTTTGCAGTACATAATTTATAAAATAAGGTATCTATTCTAGGGAGAGGCTTTGCCTCAGATTGGAAAGGGGAATTAATTTTACGATAATCAATTCAAAGACGACTTTTTCTATTTTCATCTCTTTTATATGCTAATGTTACAGGGGAGGAATAATTACTAGTAGATTCTTTTATTAAACCTGTATCTAACAAAGTTTTAATTTACTTATTTATTATAATTTCATCAGTAGCAGAGGTTCTATAAGCCCTTTGTGAAACTGGTAAACCAATTTTTTTCTAAGGGGTTTCATTCTTATTTTACCAACATCATATTCATATTTTGCAAACACATGAGAATATTCTGACACCAAAGATAACACAGATTCAGATAGTTTGTTTACAGTCAGAGGTGGGAAAATTTATTCTGAGGTATTCACTACCTTGACCTTATTAACACTAGTCTTATTATTTTCAACAATATAATTATTATTGGTATACAAGTTGATAATAATTTTTCCCTTTTTAAATATTTGATTTTTGTCACAATCTATAATTAATTTACATAAAATACAATCTGGAAGTCCTAAAATGATATATGGTAAAGGATTTTCCATAATATATAATATGATTTTCTTAGTTATTTGGTCAATTTTTAAATATATGTCACGAATTTGAGTTAATGGGTACATTCAATGTGCTTGTTTGACTCTAATAGGACTTGTTTGACTTTTCTTGTCAAGTTAAGTTTTTTTACAATAACTGCAGATGTAATTGAAAGAGTAGATCCTGTGTCAATAACAATATTTACACTGGTATGAGGGTTATAGACATTGTCCAAGTTAGCTAGAGTTGGTAAAGTTGAGATGTGTCCGGACACTAATAATTGTCATTGTGCTGGGCCAGGGGCCTCATTAGGAGAATTTTGTCTCGTTCCAGGATTTTGAGAGCAGCCAAGAGGAACTTCTGTGCCACGAGGAAATCAAATTGGCTGTAATTGGAACATTTGTCATAATTTGGGGTTGATGAAAAGGATATATTAGGGTTCAATGATAAGCATTTGAAATACCTTTTTGAGTACAAATTCTACATGGAAAAGATGGAAATCTTTGTTGGTATTGCAAATTATGACCATAGTTATTGAAATTATTGAGACGTGGCCTTATTGAATTCTGATAATTTTGTCTAAAATTATTGGGAGCTCGAGGAGTAAAAGAGGAAAAGGTGCTGGTTGCCTTATTCTGCCTAGGTTTGGTTCTGAAGATTCTTCCATTTTTAATAGTTTAGTTATTATTCTAAGCCATTCTGTAGGGGTATAAGGAGCTTTTATGCTAACCAATTGTTTTAGTTAAGTTGGCAGTCCATTAATAAGAACTTCTAAAATCAGTTGTGGATTAAGGCCTAACTGCCCTCCGTAATTTAATTTTTGACGAAAATAATCAATAACTTGGCATTTTTTGAATCAAATTTCAATTGTGAAAAGTCAGAAAAATTAACAATATTGGGTTGAATAAACTGTTTAGTTAATACACAACCCATCAAAATTATCAATATTGAAATAACTATTTATATAAAGAGTTAAAACTGATCCATTTAGAAATTTAGTAATATTTTTAATTTTCTATAAATCAGTTTTGTTATTTTCTTGAAAAATGTTATTGAAATATCCTAACCATTAATCCATTTTCATCCCATTTTTGGAATCAAAAGGGATTATGGAGGGTTCTTGGGCTATTTGATCCTTTTCTTATTTATCAATTTTATTTTCTGAACTTTGTGAATTAGACACATTTGTTTTATCTTGGTCAGTCATTTTTTTAACAACATTAAAGTATATTTCAAATAAAAAACATTATAAATTTATGCATAAAATTTTAAAAAATAGATTTGATAAAAGACTAAAATAATAATATAAAAATACAACTTGCAATAATTCAAAAATGAAAATCAAAAGAAAAGAAAAACATACAATATAAATCTTGATTTTCACCGTTGAGTCGGGAAACACTAAACACTTTTTTGACGAATCGTCACTTTTTTAATTAATCACAAAAATGAGATTTTGAGCACTGGCACTGCAGACTACGGCAGGTGACTATTATTTTGGTGATGATAATATAACAAGGAAATGATGTAGAGATCGGGATTATTCAGCACAGGTAAGGAGACAGAATGTTTTTTATGATAACAAAGAGCCCCTACTTCTTGAAAATATAAGGAGCACGCACATGACGATATGGAGCACAAACACAAGGGTATCTATTGAACAACAAAGCCGGAATGTCGGATGAGGTCAAGAATTACGGAAGGTACGGTGCATCAGGGGATATTGCATCGGTTCGGTCGGAAAGACGCAGCGAAGCTATGCAATGGGAGATTGTAGAAGGCTGGCCATGATGTACCACGGCCACGGAGACACAAGCGACTGCTGGCCGCAACGAAGAGCGTCGGCAAAGAACTATTGCATGATTCATTTTCCTTTCCCACTGATTTAGTTTTAATTCTTTTAGTTGCAGGATGCAGTTTTGAAGACAGTGAAAAGATTTCGATTTCGTGACGTCGTTTTATTTCGTTTTGGAGAAGGCATATGTATAAGCGATGAGCACACACGCAACACAGAAAGACACAGAAAGGATTCAGGAAAAATCTCTTGGATATTTTATTCCTGGTCTTATAAAACCTGAGAAATTGATAGGGAAAATATTTCTTCATAGTTCTAATGTATAATGAAATTTCGATAGGGATTTTTGCTAGACGAGTCGACGAGGTAAGGGAAAACACAGGGATCTTTTAAAAATAATGTGCTTACTGGACATTTTTCTATCCCTTTTAGCGGAGCGTGGGAATGTCAGGTTTTTAGCCGATTCAGCAATTTTACAAAGCTACTCTTGAACTAATTTGGTAGAGAAAGTGGAATTGGATCACGAAATAAAAGCATATTTTTAGAATGACGTTACTATGGGCTAAATTAAGACAAAATCAGAATTAATTAAATTGAAATTAGAATTAAAATATCATTATATATATATATATATTAATTAATTAAATTTTTTTACCGATAAGAAAGTTTTAGATCTCGAACGATTTTGAGATGAAAAAAACAAACTAACTAACTAACTAACTAACAAAAAAGCATAGTTTTTCTAAGTACCGGAACATGCGTTATCTGATAGTCACGGGATTGTTTAAAACTATTTAAAACTAGTTTTTCATGGAAAAAAAATTCTGGCCTCGAGAAAAAAAATTAGACCTGGATTGATTTTGAGATGGCCAAAAGACATTGCTTTTCTAAATGTTGGTGATTGCAAAATATGTGTCATTTGATAACATGATGTTTCTCTATCTGATTGACCAAAATCAATGCTAATTAAAAAATAACGTTCTTATATGATAATTTGAAATTTGCGATAGCATATTTCACTTTTTAAAAAATTATCACGCCATTTTTATGTATTCATAAACGGCTGTCTGGCAGGGAAATATATAGTGGATAGCAAGAGAATATATCGTGTGAACGAAACTGATATGCAGAAAAGTCATAAAGTAATAGTTTGTAGTTTAGTTTTAAAGAGATTTATTTTTTTCAGCTAAATGTTATGAATTTTTTCTACATACAATTCTATCTACAGAGTTTTAATTTATGCATTTATTACACATTTTTTCAATTTAAAAATTTAACAGAATAAAATTTTTGATACGAATCTTAGCTGATTCCTAGATTATTAGTTTGAAAGTATTAAATCGGATGAAACTATTGGCCAAAATAAAATTTCCAATGGAAATTATTATTTTTGTAATTTTTTGATATAACTGTATTGTCAAACTACGGATGAAGTGCCTTATAGCAATTAATAGTGAAAACTGTAAAATTTTCTCCAAAAATCATAATGACATAGTCAGAATAATTTGCATTTTAAATATGTCCTTGTAAGACTGTATACAATGTGTCACACAGCAAACAATTCCGTCATCTGGATTATAATAAAACGATATCCATTTTTAAAATTATTTTTACAGCGTAAACATTATATATATATATAAACAGCTAGAAAACTGCACAAATTATGTGACATAATATTATCTTTACACCTTAAATATGTATTCCCTTATAAGACTGCAAGGATCGTAAAGGAAGTCCCAAAATTAACGCAAGAGTTGAGCCACCATTTGTGCAGTAAAGTGTTGGCAATCCTTTAAGACCTGATAGTTTAGGGTTAGTAAAAATGGAGCATTACACGATAGAACAACATGTTAAAGTAAGATTGGAATTTAAAAAAAAAATCTTTTACCTTCAAATCTTTTTTTTAGATTGTTATATTTTTATAGAATTATAAAGTACACAGGATAAGATTATGTATGAAATGACAAATAGAGCGAAAGGCTTCTACGGCTTTGATGGCACATACGCACTCTTTTGTCGAAATATTCCATGGCCATTTTGCATAAACGTGCACGCGTGCTTGTTGGCATGTTAGCATGGACCTTTCACTTCCAATAACCCCATAAACAGAAATTTCATAATGTAAATGACACGTTCCAGGGGTCCAGTTCACAAATTTTCGAATTATGGACGCTAAATTATTTTTGAAATATTCTTCAACAATGAAAACACGTTGTTCTATATGTCATTAGGAGTCACTATACTCTTTCGTAAATTGGGGGGAGGGGAGTCATTCTCATATGATATGCTAGCTTTTATATTAAAACAACAGTAACATAAAGAAAATTAAAACGAGACTTTTATGAAACTCGAAACTTACTTCGGGTTTTAAACCAACTTGCTTTTCTGGAACTTCTTTCGGAACCTCAAAAATGTAGAGTTGATAATCGGGGAAATCCACGTTAGGGGCGACTGGACATGCATTCATAAATAACATGGAATTAATAAACTCTACCGCTGCCAACGGACCTGGAGTGAAAGATTCAGTTATTAATATTTCGGTAAGCATGGATCATCCCTCAGATCGATTGGGTATCAGGTAAAAATTTTGATTAATGCACTCTATTTCATAATATTGATAAACAATATTTTACTAATATTACTAAACAATTTATGGAATATATTTTCAAATCGAGATCCTACAAAATTTCACCTAGTCAGACAACTTGAGCACAGATTCAAATGTTGCTTTTTATGCTTGAATATGAATCAATTATAGCATTTTTTAAAAATTTAATGATGCTTTCTATTCTCTACCAGTTCTCCTTGTAAACAAAATTTTCCATATTCCCACTCCCCTCCCTAAAAAGCAGATGGATGAATATGTGGTGAATGAGGTCAATGCAATGCATCAAAACAATAATCTGAGCATTGAAGAATTGGTTGTTGAGTGTTGATTTCCGTATAAAAGAAGATATAAAAGGAAATATATATAGAAATAGTTTAGAAAAGAAAATATTTATAGAAATAGTTGTCAAATAAAAGACTTAAATGAACTCGAAAATACTCTAAGCCGCTTGACTTCTCTGTATATTTCGCACCTAATATCCAATTAGGTTATCCTATTCACTATTTCTTCCGCAAAGGGCTTGTTATATATACATCACTTATGAAAGACTCTCTCAGCCGGCGTACTACCGTGGATTTCAGGAAATCGAACTGATGGGATGGTGATGTATATGCGCATTTTGAAATGAACCAATTTTTAAACACCACTGGAGGGCATTCTGTGTCCATTACTTTTGAGATAAATATAGTTTTAGTATCCTGACCTCCAGTTTGCTCATTTTTAGCCTGACTTTGGTATTTTAATCATCAGTTGTTGCTGGGCAGGTGACTAACAGTAATGGAAATAAACTTAATTGGGTTGTGTAACTTTACTTTTGATAGAATCATTCGCGTTTCTTGTCCCCCCCCCGAATTATTTTCTTCTTATTTTCTTATTACTGTCATTAGTCATTTTGGGTTTTATCGTCGGTTCTGTTGTATTTCACGTAGCTTTCAGATACATTTCGCGGACTTTTCTTTTCACTCCGGAATGCCTTGGTTTCGGTTTATTTTGGCAACAAAATGTTATTTTTCAGAGGAAAAATGTGCTCGAATTATGAATTAATTATTAATCTACAAAGGTAGCAAAAATGACGACGTTAGGACTTGTTGTGATTTTTTTTCGAAGTTAGACTTAGCGACGTACAACTTCCGTTCTGTGGGATGATTTCTTTCGTGTATGCTCCGTCCCGCGATAGCGTCTCGGATGGAGGCCTCAAGTCCCGAAACAGTTGTTTTACTTGATAGCAAAGAAGGAATCATCTAATTATACAAATGTTATGAATATTAAGCATGAGTGGTGGCAGTAAACATGTTAATCATTGACAGGTAAGCAATCATAAGGCTTGTGTATGGAAAATATTGGATTATGATTATAGTGAATGGCTTAGATACTAGCACAATACAGTGAAACATTTCTCGGTGAGTTTTATTCCTAAATAATTCAGTTTACTAACTCAAAAACTTTTACACAGAAGGTAATTATTAAATCAAATTTTATAATATATCGCAAATTATTAATTTCGCAAATTTTAATTTTATAAAATTTCTTTTATAAAATATCACAAATTATTAAATTCATAATCGCAAGTTATGTGTAACTGGATCAGTCATTCATACCTGATCTGTTTATGATGTACTCTTTTACATTTTCTGGATTCTGAAGTCTTTGCTTAACAGTAGGGATTTGAGGATCAATTGTGAAAGGTACAACTGAGGCCCAGTGATCTTGAAAGTTGTTGCCAACGGGCAAATCCGCAATTACCGGAATCTGAAAAGAAAAAAAAAGAAATGATGATGAATTAAGAAGGTACACTTAAAAGTATTGGAAATGGAGGCTTTCCGTCTGAGTTGCAAGTATTGTTTAAACAGAAATAAAAAATGATTTAATGGAGCACACAAAAGCAAGTTGCCTTTTTTAAGGCTATGATATGATGAAGTAACTATTTCTCAATCTCTACTAATAATAAAGGAAAACGTGTGTGTATTTATGTGGGTGTAGATCTACTGAAATTAGTATGGATATAATTTGGTGGATAGAATATGCTTTTCGGTGGGATTTTATTTTCGATATTTAACTAGAATTTTAATGAAATCGAAATTAAGCGAGATCCTGTCGTTTTCCGCAATAATTCCCGTAAATATAGTTTTTACCCCATATAAAAAATAAAAATTTGTCTTTTTAATAATACTCAGTTTTTTACCACAAACATTTTTTCTGAATTTAGTATTTTTTAAAATATTTCTTAAATATTTTTCTAAAAAAGAGGAGATATTTACTTCTTCTTAGTTCAGCAGGGGTGTTTGTGGGACCCCAAAAAATACCCTGAAACTTTTACTGACTTACTACCGACATTTTGGAGTTTCGAGAAGGGGGGGGGGAGAAATGAAAAATTACAATTATGAAGTATTGAATGACTTAATTATAAAAGTTCAATGAATTACTTTTTTTGCAAAATTAATAACCATAAATTTTCAAATATATAAACTACTACATTTTATGTAAATATTTTAAATTACCTGAATTAATTCTTTAAAAAAATTATCTAATTTCTGCTGCTTTTTTTATTTTCTGATGTTTGTGGGCTTGTCTTTCTTTTGTGGTGAACTTCATAATTGCAGGAAGGTTGACTTTTATTTTCCTCATTTACAGTTGAAGAAATTTCCTCGAGAACTGCACATGCAGAGGTAGAAGCAGTTTGCTTTTCTGCTAATGTAGAAGGTTTTTCAGAGACTTTTATAGGTGACTCATCTGAAATACATGTTTTTAAGTCCTCTTGATATGTTTTCCAACTTCTGTTCATATTCAGTAAGAGATTTTTGTGAATTGGATCAGTCATTGGATGTTTTGAGCCATATTTTTCACATGAGGTTTCTTTAGAAGCCATTAAATCATATTTAATAGTCTGCACTGCATCTAGGGAATCAATCTTAAGAGAGGTTCTATAGTCAGTGACAAGTGTATCCATTAAGTTGAATGCACTTTCCACTAATGGGCCATGGAAGCAGCTAAGGCAGGCTTTGACCAATTTAGCCAATGTAGGATACTTATAATCATTTGTGAAATCATCTTTTAAATTAAAAACTTTAGACCAATATTTATCAATTGTACACTTGACTTGATTTCCACTTTCATCAGATGTGTGGAGCATTTCTTTGGTGATATCAATATCACTCTGGTATAACCTTATTTCAGCTTCTACTTTTGACTTTTCATTATCACTAAAAATATGGGACATAAAAGATGATAATTTTTGAAAAGCTAATATTGTACTGGTTTTACCTCTTATCTAATGCTCTGGATCTAATGCTGTAAAACTAATTAGATATGAATTTTTAAGGGGTAATTTCTGTTTCATATGCTGTGCTGTATTAGTATAAGCTTTCATCAGAGAAATTTGGAATTCTTTTGCTATTGGATGATTTTTTGATAATTTCTTCAGGACAGTGGAGGTTTCTGCACCAGTAAATATTACTTTGCTAGGTAGATGGAATTCTGGATTTGTGACATCAACCTTTAATAAATCATTATAAGATGTGCACTCTATATTTTCTGGCTTCATAAAAAAAGAGAAATATTTTGCCATCAATTTATAAATACTGGAATGTATTAAATGAAGCATTGGTTGTTTTTTTTTTTTGTTTCAAATAATTTAATATATGTGTTGAACTCTGGTAATACTGCTGAATCTAATGCCATATGTAATAAAGTTTTGTTTTGCATAACAAATAACCCATTTAGTATTCTTTTCTTCCGAGCTAAAGCATCCTTTGTGAGTTGTTGGGAATGCAAGCAAGAATACACCCCTTCAACAATTTTTTTCTGAGCTGCAGAAATATTTCTTTTATTGTATACAGTTTCAACATAAGAAAAATAATCCCCTTTATCAGTTTTATCCAAGTAGTGAAAATAAAATGCAATAAGAGCATCCCACAGATCTTTGATTCTTTCTAAAACACATAAAATGTGCACCCACCTATGGTCTGGTCTCTTCAAGGGCTTAAGTTTTTTAATGGCAAGGGATT
>JAPMOR010050533.1:27681-47945 GCA_026543865.1 Argiope aurantia | reverse complement strand
CTTGAATAACTATTTAAATCATTGTTTTATTAAGTCACTTTTATCCATTTTTAAAAATTTAGAAGCATTTGAAATTACATAGTTTGAGTTGTAAAGAGTAATTGAAAGAAAAAATTACAATTCATTGTTACAGAGTAATGATATATTACATAGTTATAATACTAAATGTAGATTCTGAAAAATTCAAGTTTCGGTTTATTTAACTAATGCATAATTAGATAAACTTTTTTATTATATCAAAAAAAAAACCCATCTACATCACTTATATTTAATTTTTGTCGTCAATCGAAATCAGTCATATTTCAATAGTGAAATAATTGTAGCTAATAAATTAAGTTTGCAAGAAACAGATATTTCAGTGTGAAATTAAATTATTTTACGATTACACAATTAAGTTACTCTAGTAATTTATAGTGAATTTGCATAATTTGGCAACTCTTCTTAGCGTGCTTATTGTAAAATAGGGTCGACAATAGTTGGCTTTTATTAAATTTTCTTTAGATATTAGCCAGTTCCACGGGGGAGGGGGGCACCTCGTTATTAACGACGAGAAGCTTCCGCTGTGGTGGTTAGTTCTCACCACCCTTGTGGATACATGAAACGGTGGAGGTCTGGCTCTTCCCATCAAATGCGGGATGTACTTCTTTAGGGATGGTCTGTACCGTGGCCGGTGATGGCCTTTACGACTCATCCACAGTTCCCGCTAGTGTTACTATCGCGGCGATGCGGTCATTTAAGTTTTTCCGTGTGCCTTCGGGCGGGTTGGAGTAGTCAATTTGTGATCAGCAATAAGGCTTTAGTCACAGAATCATTGTAACGAAACAATCAGAAGAAATTAGAAAAGCTGCAAATTCATTGTGAAGGAAGAACTAGATGAATAAAATGATGATTATCTTCTGAACTATTCTGAATCAATGAAAACAACCCATCGGGAAGTGATATAAATGCTTCAATTTTTTCTAATAATTCTACCGATAAATAATAGAAATTGTAGACAAAAAAAAAAAAAAAAACTTTATTTTTTTAAAATCATGATATTTTAGCTGAAATACAAACAACAGTCGGCAAAAAAGGCGACATCTTATTTATTTAATATATTGCCCGTTATTCCACAGATTTAATGTAAATTAAAAGCTGACTGAATGACAATTAAATCGGACGTCTGAAAATCTGCGTATTTAACGTCGTCCATATCCATAGCATTGAATTCTAAAATAATTGACGAAAAATATCGGCAAAAGGTGGTACCTTATTGACTTGTTACCCCCTTTTCTCCATTTTGAGAGATAATGAATAACACTTACAGAGTCTTCCATAATTGGACTGATTTCGCCACATTAGAAAATGTCCCAAATACTATTAAAATGCTCTATTATGCAATAATATTATTACATCTATGGGGATATTATTTTAAATAACATTTCATACATAAGTAGCTATAAATACAAGGTTGCTGTCAATTCTGCTATTTGATTTTCCTCAATATTATATATATAAATAATTTTTTGACTTTTCAATTCAGCAAGTAACATAACCTATACTTATATAAAGCTAAATGTGTGTACGTGTTGGCACTCTACAGGTCAGACCATTTGACCTAAAGATACCAAATTTGGTACATGTATACCTTAGAGGTCGGGAATGTGCACCTGGGGTCGCTTTTTTTGAATTTTTAATTATTAATTAAAAACTAACTTTTCCGCCAAAAAATCTTCCATTTTCTCCACTGCCAAATGAGCAAGGCTTGTTTCCCCCCCCCCCAACAGTAATGAGGTAAGGGTTAACATTTTTCGGTCGATTATTTCACACGATTCTGTTTATTTTCTTAATGTTTTAAGCATTTAAAATTAAACAGTGTTAATTAATCGGAAGTACTTTTGAATTAAAATAACACAGAATAAAGGAAATTAAAAATGTCTAATCTGCATAGCGTTACCCCAACTGGCGTAGAAAAATTCACGCATTTGCGTTACCGTAACTGGCGTTGAAAATTCATGCATGCGCATTGTGCTCTGATTGCTGACAATATTATCAACGGATGATTCTTGATTTAAATTATTTTTAGGTTAGTTGCATGCTTTTGTTATTAAATTGTATTTATGTTATATATTTTTTGTATATGCTTATAGTTTTAAGTACATCGTTTTTTTAGGTAGTTTTTTAAACCTGTTTTCGACCGATTATTTTAAACGATTCATTTTATTTTCTTAGTGTTTGATGCATTTAAAATTAAACATTGTTAATTAATCGATCTGTTCATGATGAATCTGAGAAAATTTTGTTGACAAATTCTTGAGATATTACCTTAAGAAAGTTATTCTTTAGTGCCCATAATATTTAAATGCTGAGTGACTCTGTTATCAGTAATCATATTATAAAAAAATGCTTTGTTTCAGTAAAAAATATTATTATATTAATTGCTTTCCACTTTAATTTAAAGCATAAATTCCATGGGAGCAAACGGAAAACTAGAGAGATACATATTATGTTATGACTGAATGTCTTTATAATATTATGAGTGAATTATATGACTATCAAAATTTGAAGTTTTAAAATATTTTGATGAAGAATCTATTAACGTAGGAATTGCATAAAATATTTAATTATTAAAATTTTAACGAACATTAAGATTGGCGAACCAGCTGGTCGCCAAAGGCGGCTAGTAATAAATAGAGATCAGAACAAATGCAACAGAACAGACCACACAATAATAAATACCAAATTTTATTTCAATTAACTTGTTGGCAATAAAAACTTGCATGCTAGCAAATGGAACACTTTACTAACTTTCATTTACAAGAGAAATAAAGTTTAAAAATTTGGACCATTCCCCCCCCCCCATTTAGGAATTATTACACTTGGCTTTTAATACATTCAAATTAACAGATAAAGAGAGCTGATGACTTCCTGTTTTTTAAGTGCACAAAGTACTGAACTTTTGTACAATGAGTACCATAAATCTTTTTAAGCTACTTTACTTTATGAGATGGTAAATTTTCACATAGGATATTTATTGAAATTACTTAATGTATTGATAACTTTAAAAAAACTCTGGGTGAAAAGATTTCTTTTCAATATTGTCAGTCAAATAAAAATACAATCTCAGCTTCAAAAACAATGAAAAAAAAAATTAAAAGCATGTCACATACATAACTAGAAAAAAAAATAAACTACATACATATGTATAAAATAAGCATGGCATGTGAACATGAAGTAGCCTTTGCAGCCAATTAATTATTAAATACCACAAATTTGAAAATTATTTTTACTAATTTAATTTATATTGTGCAAAAAAATTTCATAGTAGGTGCAATAAACTTGCAAACAAGTACTTGAACAAAAATTGCATTGTTGTAAAAGAAGTGTCCGAGACGATTACATACATACATAGCAGTCTACAATAAAAGGTGTTTACAAAAATATGCATTTTGAAATCATTAAAAAATAATACAAATATGTCGATAAATTAACATCCACTATATGGACAATTCAATACTGAACAACAATGCACAGTAGACTATTAACTATCTAGCCTAATTAAAAAAAAATCATGATAATAAAAATGTATTATATTATTCCAAAAAGGCACTGTAACCAAGCTGAAACAATTACTCTACATGGCACAAGCATCCGTTTAGACAAGCAAGCAATATATTTTCCCACTTCATCAGTTATTTATAGGATGACAATACATACAGAATAAGTTTCAATATTAATGAAATCAATCAAAAATTAAGATAAAAAATAAATAATGTTTATAAGAATTCAGTTACCCTTTAAATGTCTTGAAGATCTTAAAAAGCATTTCCATTCATTCTGTGCAAAATTCAAGATTTTGTTTCCTATAATAGTACATTAACTTGTACTAAAAGCTTAAAAAATAAATCTTTGAAATAAAATGGATGTTTTAAATAATTTAGGTGGAGCAGAGAAAGCATTTATATAACTATGATTTCGCCACCACTTGAGGGCAGATAGCTGAGAATCTACAGTGCAAGTTTTCAGACTCAATGTGAACTGTAAATATATTTCACTTCTAGCCAAAACAATATAGTAGCAGTTACTTGAATTTTCATGAAGTTGATGCATAGAATTAGGAAATATAAATGAGATATTACACCTTGATGTGCTTTATGTCAATTCAAGAAGAAAAAATTGCTGATAATTATATAAAATCCAACACTGCAGCATTAGCAACACAATTCTGTTTTTGTATAAATTCTTTACAAATATAAACCCAAAATACTTTGTAGCGATCATACTGAATTCAGAAAAGGGGAATATATATATATATATAACAGATTTTTCAATATAAAAGCATTTGTAAGAATGATAATTAATATAAAGTAATGTCTCATGCTGAATTTTTCATTCAGATTATCAAAAAATGTAAATTATTTTTGAAAAGTGAACATCTTTTTTTCTTTTTGCAGAAAACAAAGATGATAATTTGTTGTAATTAACAGCATTTTCTCATACAAATAATTATAATACAAAGCAATTGTTAATTCTGGAATTGAACTAAATTTAATAGAGATTTTTTTTTATTTAATTAAAAGAAACGAAAAGAAACACTTCATAAGCATTTTATTTTTACTATGGACAGTTTGTGATTAATGAAAAATCAAAACCAGAATTCCAGAAATTTAAGTGAAATAAAATATATAATATATTCAAAGGAACATCTTTCCACGAAAACTAGATTTACAATTTAAAATTTAACACAGAATAGATGTGTAGACCTGTAAACCTCGCTTAAATTTCAATTCTAACATTTAAAGCTCAGAGCATTAATTTAACACAATAATATGCAATTTTTGTAAAAAAGTTCTTGGGGAAGCAGGCAAAAGAACTCTCTCCACTCAATTTCTGCATCATTTCAACATTGATTCTAAATATGCTTTCTTTATAGAATTTATCAGTAGAATTACTGCAAAGTTGTTACTGCAGCATGGTATGAAAGTAAGATATATTATTGTTGATATTTTTATTTATCAAATTTAAGCTCTAAAGTTTCATTGTTGTTTATATAAAAAATAAGCTGAAAAAACAATTTTTGTTTGGAGTTAATTCTTCATATCCTTTGTTTAAATAAAAAAAAAAAAAAGCTCTAAAATATAATCGGATTATAAGTTCATAACAGATAATAAAGACTAGACTTTAAAAACAATTATAGCATTAATAAAAAAAAATTCATTACATTATTAAAGCAATAGCCTATTTTCAGAAATTTTTCAATACTGATGTATGATACTACCTTTGATATTCTATGCTGTAATCTTTCAAAGTCAGAAAAGATAACTTTCTTCATGTTTGAATAACAAGATGAAATAAAAACAGCTTTATTTTATTATGTACAAATTTCTAGTTTCAGCATCACATTTTTTTTTTCTGGCAGGTTAGAAGCGAGTTATAAAAACTCTCAAAGTAATCTGTTTTAACTAATCAACATGCTTCAGAGGACTCATTCATATGCAACACAATTTACACAAAAATAAATATGCACAAACATTATCTGATTACACTCCCAACCACAAAGCTTCACTCTTCCTAAATATTAAAGATTATCAGTTTAAACATTTTCAATAACAAACTGCATCATTACCATAGTTTAGGAACTGGCAGAGCTTAACAGAGAGGGGAAAAAAAAAAAAAAAGCATTCCTTAACATAATAATACAATAAAAAACAATAAGTTAAACACGAGAGAAAATATACATTTAACTCAATCAAAGCTTAAAACACTACCCTATTACATAGTCAAAACATCCCTTCCAGAGAAATCAGCATTTATTATGTACAATGAACAGGATGGAGCAATTCAGAGTATGCTATGAAGAAGGTGGATTCAAGTCAACATTCATGAGTATTGCACTAGAAGAGAAGACGTGCACAGTTGGATAAAAACCACCAATAGGAATATGAGATAACACTTTTCCAATCACCTGCAGGTTGTAAGTAAAATATATCTAAAAAAAAAAAAAGGGAGGAAATAGATATTTACTATTAAATATATCAACAAGATTGAACTAAATTGCAAGTGAAGCAAAAATGGAAAATACTAACAATTTTCTTTTCTTTGCCTTATTGAAGTATTCTATTTTTTTTAAAGTTTAATTTGGTTTATGAAGATATAATGCACACCTGCTTTACAGGATCAGCTGTGCAATCTGCAACTCATCAATCTTTTAACATTAATTCATCTCGTAAACATTACTAAAACGCACTCATATAAAAACTTACTATTATTTTGACAGATTAGTCAAGACTTTTCACCAAGCATGATACACTTAAGAATTATTATAATGCAAAAAATTTCAGTTTTCAAATTTTTACATCATTCTTTTCAATCACTTCAGATATGCTTCCTGTATTATCATCCAAGAAGAAAAAAGGATATTTATGAAGTACTTCATAAACAGACTGATAGCCTTTACTTAATGTGAAAAGATGTTCTCACAAGATGCTTTATGAAGGGAAATTGAATCATGTCTGGATTTACAAAAAGGAAGCCCAGACAATCAACTGCACACATAGGCAAACAGAAATAAGGAAACTACTATTAAAATATACTTTCTGATTAGATCTGTTATGATTTATACATCGAAGAATCCAAATTTTATAGCTATTTCAGTTCTTTTTATAATATATATATCTAATTCAGTAGATAAAAAAATGTATTTCACTGACATACATGCCTATTAACTCATAAATACCACTGTAAAAAAAAAAAGAAATCACTAGTGAAAAGAGAACACAACTTTGATTTGTAAAATTCCCATTACCTATTATGTAATGCACATCTAGTATCTTTAACATCCTCTATATATGGAAAACAAATTCATAATATTACAGGAAATTAATTATTCATCACGTCTTAATTACAGCAAGTAAAAAAAGATAAATACATTATAGTTAATAAAATTTTAAAACCTTTTAACAAACAAACATCTATTTAGATACTATCATAGTTTTATTTTTTCCTACCATTTACGAATAAAAGTTTCATTTAAATCATTGATCTAGTAATTTTTTTGATTTCACTTTCCAAATAAAGGACATTTTTTTTCCTTGTTAATAAATCACATGGATATATTTCTCATGGTCTCTTTCTGCTATTATTTGGCCTCTCAAGAAAAGTACACCAGCCAGACTAATAATCATAAATAGATAATATACCTTAAAAATAATTTGTAAGGTGAAATTTCTACTTAACTGTTGGCAAGAATAATTAAAACATGTCAGGCAATGGAAAATTCACCTTTGTTAAAATACATGCATGCAAGTCATAGTTATATTAACACCTCATTTTGAAACAACAATATATATATATCAGACTTCATAATTTTGAACTGCAATCAAATGATAAGGAATGATATCCGAGTTGGCACCTCTTTCTCCAAATTTTTGCACCACATAAATGGGAGAACAAATTTAATATGCATATTGCTATTAATATGAACATCTTTAAAAATCAAACCCTAATTTTCAGACATCTTGGCAAATTAGAACTTTAAATATTTAAGAATTTAAAAATACAAACTTGACTCACCTCTACTTGTGTTCGACTTTCTACAAAATTTTCATTATAATAATCTGATTCCTCGCTCCCTGTTTTGAAGTCATCAGAACATGCACTGTCATCACAGGCTGAAGATTCATCCTTTTGTACATTGAGATTCAAAACATTGATTACAAAGTCCATACACTTCTTATTTAAAAGTGAAGTTAAAACCACGTCAGTCATGCCATCACTATTGTCATCTGTTGATAAATCTGCATAGCGTTTATAATGGGGTGGATAAATTATGCCACAACCTATGGTATCACCTATTAAAAAATTACAATAAATAAATAAAATAAAAGAATTAACTGAAAAATGCATTTTCTAGATTCATCACATCAAAAAGATTGGAAACATACATATCAAATATTTATACGTAAACTGGAATAGGTTTTCCTATTCATTTTTTGGATACATTGATAGCTGATATTTATTCTGAACTTATTTTGCCTAAATACAATTTGTCTTTAGAAAATATTTAAACTTATACATTTGAGAATTGTCCATGTTGACAACAAAGAAAACTTCAAACATTACACACTTTCTTTGAGATATATGCTGTTCAATGTTATAATGCTATTCAATTATAGTTCATGGACTATAGTTTTAAAAAACTGACTTAAAAATATACCAAGAATCTTTTAAAGATATTACAATTGACAAATGCAATGGGAAAAATAAAGATAAGGACAAAATAGTAAATGATAAATATAATGAAATATAACAAATACAGATATTTTAAAGGCAGTAATAGTGAATACTATTAACAATGATTGCAAGGATAAAAAGAAAATCTAGCAGATGCATCTTTCCAAAATCCAAAGAATCTATCCCTTATGCATCTACAGATTAAGTTATCTTAAGAATTTTAAAAAAGCTTTAATGGAAAAGTTATTTAATGACATAGTATAGCAAAAGAAAAATTGTTTTGACAATTAAATATATTTAGCACCCAAAAATATTTTTAAGATTTCAAAACAACTACTAAATCGGCAAGTATGCTAATCAAATTCATATTATGCATCCAGTTCTAGTCAAAATTTGCGATTACACTGTATCTTCATTTCTTAGGTAACCATTAAAGAAATGAAATGAAAATGGTCATACAAAAATTAGGCAGGATTGATTATGGAAAATAAAAATTACAAGACTAATTAAAGGAAACATTCACCCTCATGTCAATCAATTTATGCACAGCATAGGAAATTTAAGGAAATAATGCATGTAAACTAATAACATAATTTTAAAAAATTCAGAAAATTTATGTTTGTATGGTTTAAATGATTAAATAAAGGGCAAAGCGGAACATTAAAAAATAAGTGGGCTACCTAAATAAAAAAATTTGTTGCTATTCAATATGAAGTAATTTTTGAAGAACTAATAATAATCAAAGGTTAATATTCAATGTACTGCTTTTAAAAGAACAAGGTTCTTGAATTTGTATCAATATATTCTTCTCCTTCAAAATCCTTTTTGAACATAATTAAATTTTAAATAAAATCTGTATTTATACATACTTTCCCAGGTTTCAATGAATTACATATCCAAGATAGAGAAACCATACCAATTCAAAATAATTATGTGGGTAAATGAATTATGTATGCAAAAATTCTTTTAACATAATATTCCTTATATGATGGATATAAAACAATAAAACCAATTACATGATGCAACATATATATATATGGTAGGAAAAACTGCACAAAATGCTTTACATGTTGAAATGAAAAAAAAAAAAAAAAAAAAAAGATAATTAAATATTTCATAAAAATGAACTGAAATGTCAGATTCCTCAATGCCTTAGTTATTAATATATTATTACTTGAAAGAAACTTGTACCCTATTTTAAAATTTCGAAATTTTTCGCGTCTCAATTTTATTCCTGTATAATATTACACAATATGTTATTAAAAGAATTATACAAAAATTATCACTACTTGATTACTTCATTTACATATATCAGCATTGGAAGAAATATTAAATATATTATTATTTAATTAAATTTTCCTGTAAGCATTATGCCATATAATTAGGAATAAACCTTTGAAAATGATATCAAGACTGAAATACTAACATGTTGTAGGTTAAGGTTCAAATTTAGCTCTCTCCCCCTTATTTTTAAATAAATTTATTCAATAAGTTAAAAGGCATATAATAAAGTAGTAGAAGATTTTTAAAGAAGATTTCATAGTTTAATCTTTAACAACATCAACCAATAATACCTTTTGAAAATGAAATTCCATCTAAGTGAACAGAATCACGGACATATATTGAGCCTGAATCTGAAAAATAAATATAAATCAAATATCTGATAAAAGGACTATAAAATATTTTGCACAAATATATAATAACAGAATGAAACAAGAGATGTTTAAAAAGTATTTTCATAATACCTGAAAAATATCCAATAGAGCCTGCTGCTTTCCCAGGAGCCATCTTACTTGGATAATCCTAGAAATTCATAATTTCTTTTCTTAAAATTTAAATACTGAATATAATTAACATCATTTAAAAATAAACATATTGACTACTACCACAAAGGTAGTAAAAAATGTGGGAAAATGGCAAGTCAATAATAAAATCAAACCAATGCAACAAAACATTACAATGTCAAAGAATAAAATTTAAAACAAAACTAACAAGAGAAATAAAATACATTCCAATTAACCAAAATCGGTCATTAATGATGAGGCATTAAAATAGTAATGGTACAGTAAAAGCACATAATAATACTGAATTAAATCCAATAAAATCAAAACTAAATAAGTTGGTTTAATTAATTTTCTGAAAAGCAATTCCTACATAAAAGTTACAGTATTTACCATCATATGAATATCACACTTGCTTTGATATCTCTTTTTCCTATATTTTGATACCCAGTAGGAATCCCTTTTTAAATAGCTTTAAAAGCTACTCATCTTTTACAAATTTTATAGGAAATCCCAGAATTAACTTGGTAACTAAATTTTACTAATTTACTCTAAATTGTTAATATTTGGCATGCACAATTTCTGCCAGAATATTTATTATACAAATAAAATTAATAAAATAGGGAAATAAAAATTAAAATCAATGGTGCACATTTGCGGCTACAGATAATATTTGAAATAATGCATATTCTCAGCATTTCAAAACTAGTACTGATTCAACAAAAGTAAAAACAGTTTTTTTTAAGCTTCATAATATTCTAAAATCACTACAATTTCCTTGGTAATTAAATAAAATCATTAGTGTACTTAACTGAAAGTGCAAAAGCAAGATCAAATCAAATAATTCAATATAAAACAATTTATGATACAAGTTTTTATTTTTAAAATAAGATATGCTAATACTTTTCTATTTAAAGAGCAGCTTTTATCAATGCATAAGATTTTCAAGAAAACAAAAACAACAAATGGAGCTAACTTATAGAAAAAAACTTGTATAAGTAATATTAAACATAATATGAAGCTGCATTATTTGGCTTACTTTTTCGATTACTGTTGTTTTAATACTCAATGAAATGCTAAACAATATGAAACAGTTGTGTTCAAATCCAAAAGAACTCAAAATAATTATTGCCATGCATGTAGAAATATAGAAGATGAGAATATTTTTATCCATATTAGCAACCCACATTTATTTTACCATCACAGCACGCATTTTATCAAATACCATGTCTAAAAATATTCTTTTTTTTTCTTCTTAAATCTTTGTATTTTAGTAGGGCTTTTTTTAAGAAGGGGAAGGGGCATTTTATAATAATAATACATTTGTCTTATTATTATCTATCTGATAATAAAGATAATAATAGGACAAAATTATAACTTTTATCCAAATAATTAATACTAAATACTTTTTCTCCAGCAAAATAAAATTTAGTGTCTCATGCAATTAAAAATTGTAAAAAAGGTAATAATATAAATGACTTAAAAACATTACATAAATTCTATGTAGTATGCATATTGCAGTGAATGCTAATACTAAATTGAAATGTATTTTTACATACAGAGCAGAACTTGATACTCTCAAAGTAATCAACAACATTAACATGAGAGACCCCCCCTTTCCAAATCAACTATTAATAAGCAATTGATTTACAGATTGATTTCAATTCTACTATTAATAATATAAAAGAGTATGTTTATGATAGAAAAATAAGCCATGTAAGTAAGAAGTCAAAGATATAATGAAATGAATGTTGAAAGTTTGCTTTAAACAAAATGCAAAGAAACATCAGAATTTGTTTCATTACTTGACTTTAAAAAAAATTTCTTACTTTTCTACTGACTCCAATTGTAATACTGCTTTGATCATCACAGTCCAAAATTTCTATGGAGAAGTAAGAATATAAATAATTGAGTGGCTTTTTAGCTTGTGCAAAGCGAAGTTTCTTCACACTGGATCGGGCAGGATAAGTAGCACTTCTGAGTTCCTGAAATTGGTGAGTAATTGAAAGGGAATATAAATTTAAATAGAATCAAAATTTTAGTTTAAAGTTTTACAGTCATCAATTGGATAACTAATGCAATTTCAAATTGGACTAATATAAAGTACAGAAGGTACCTAAACTAACATCTTGAACTGAAATTATGACAAAAGACATTAAACAGAATTTTTTTTAATACTATGATAGTCAAAAAATCTGAATGTGATAAAAATATACTAAATGGTTCTGTCAGAATAAAACATTAGTGCAAGCTATAGGCAAATTATATGCTTAGCCACATTTCATTGGCGAGCATAGCCAATAGACTACCATTATAGGTTAATTGCTGATATGCAGTTAACATACAATTATTTATTATTAAACTATTATTTAAACTATTATTTTTAAATATATTTAGAACATATGAAGAAATTACAATTTTCAAGGTTATTGATTAGATTAGATTATAAGAATAAAATTATGGCAATTTTAGGAAAAAAATATCCAATAAATATTTTCTTTAAAAAAATGCAGTGAATACTAACCATTTTTTGAGTACACTTTTATAATTAATTTTCAATTTAAAATTGCATTCTAGAAACTTAACAGCTTCAGACAATTTAGACCCAATTTTATTTTTATCTCAATTACAAGAAATTACACATACAAAAATACAAATTGCATAAATTAAAAATATATTTAATTTCCCTCAGACCTATCAAAATTTAATGATTGCAACTTTTAGCATATGGATATAAAAATGATCTAACCTTTAGTTTCATTAACTGCACAAAAAGACAGTTGCAAAATGCTGAATGCATTACCAGCATTCTCTTTCTGGGACTTTTACTGATGTATAAGCTTTTTTTTAATAATGGTTATGTATTAATCCATATTAAACATTGAATGGATTTCTTAATTTAATCTTTTATTTATTTCTAATAATAAACTAAGAAAGTAATAAACTGATCTATGAATTTTTACCATGAATGTAACTTTTCCCAAGATGACCTTATACTTTCAAAAATGGAAATTTTTATAAAGGTAAAAAGAAAATAAATAATATTTAATTGGAAAATTCAATTTTTGCACACAAATACTCTTAAGTAACAACTTTAATGCAATTTTAGAAAAAAATTTATTTAAAGATATTAAAAAATATTTAAGACACAACTTCACAATGGATACATAACAATATCAAGAAAACTTATATATAAATACCATACTTACATTCCCAGCTATATGAAAGCCACTTATTCTACGCCAAGGATTTCTTTTATTATAATTTACTGGTAAAAAATATACAGAACTTTCCATTGAAGGCACTTGAGTATTCTCTGCAGCAATTTGTTTAGTCTGTTTTTCTATGGTTTTATGATTTACAGAATCCTCATCAGAGGATTCTTTTGCAGGTGATTCAGTTGTATTAGTTAAGTTATTTAAAACAGGAGATGCTAGATCTTCATTATCTCTTTGATTAAGTGACAGCATTGTGCTACTGTTCTCCTCATTTTGAGAAGGTAGAGTGTTCAAATCAACACATTTCAAGTCCTGCATGCCTCGAAGAATCATATCAGCAAACATAGGTCCAGGTGGCATAATACCTTGCCTCAAATCTTCATTACCTGAATAAAAATAATTCAATGAAATTTCAGGAACTTGGATTTAATCACAACTATACACTAATACTTTAATTTATACAAGCTAAAAGTAATGCAATCCCTTATTTTCTCCCCCTTTTTTTGTCAATTTAATATAAATAAATATAAATATTTAATATAAATTAATATAAATAAAAAATTCAGAAATAAAAAGTGAAATTTGCTTTCTTTTTATCAAATGAACCAGAAATTGATTAACTGGTACTTGTAATAATAGGTATCAACTTTGTTAGTTAATTACAGTTGGAAGTTGATAGAAAAAGTGCTTATTAGTGTTCATACTACAGAAAAAGTTGCAAGTATAGATTCCTATGTGTCTAACTCAGGTGTCTCAAACTTGGATTTATCAGAAAAGCAAATAGATAGTATCAATAAGCTTAGCAAAAAATTGCAGATTATTAGAAAAGAAGGTAACAAATCTTGTAGACAGTTCTCTGAATTGCTATTAATTTTGTATTATTTTCTATTCATATTTATAAAAATTATATTCTTTATAACCTATTTCAAACATCTATCTTTCTTAACTTTTATTTTTAATTAATTAAAATTTCCATGAATTTATATATACTGAATTACTTAAGGCCTCTCAAGACATCGGGGTATCAGAATAGGTAGAAATTGAGGTGAAGACCTAGTAGCCATGACTAAAACACCAACCCAAGTCCAACTCCACAAAAAGTTTGTTACTCTATTCCACTCAGTAACTTAAGATATAACAGAAAAGAAAACAGAAACATCCTTTTAGAGGTAACATACTGCAAAACATGTAATGGATTATTTTATTGATAAAAAAACTGAGGAAACATTTTCCTTAAACACAATAATAAATATTACATAATTATTTAACCAGAACTAATTTAGTTCCTTAACTGATACTGAAATTAAGAGTTTAATGCATAGGTATTTTGCAAATTTCAATAAAAGTAGCTATATATAAATCTACATTTTTTTTTCTAAAATTTTTATAAAAAAAAAAAAAAATTGTCTAAACATGATTACAGTAAGAGCAAAGGGGACAAGTTTATGTTAATAATGGCAATAAAAATTAATTTTTAATGTTTAATAATTTAAATAAATAAATATTTAAGGGATTGATTTTAATATGGTAAGAATAGTATAATTAATAAAGTAATTATATAAAGGAACTTTTCTGACGGCTGAAAAACCAATCCTCAGTAACCTGGAGCATTGTCATTATTCTGTTAGTGTCCTTTATCATTCAGGATAATTTATAAGAATTTAGTAATTTTCATCTTGGTCCCATTAGAAAATTTATAATAATAATGATTTAAATAAATTATTTATATAAATCAGTAACTGTAATAATCAAATAGTATTCAGCTCATTGAATACATTAGTTACGTAAAAATATATTTCAAAATAGACAATAAAATTCACGTTTAACGCGTTCGGTCATATAAAAGTGAAAACGTTTTTAAGTCACTTCTTTAATACAATGCATTGTCATCTAAATATATACACACTGAATGAAAAAAAATATAAACATTTATGAGACAAAACAAACCTGAAACAAATTTTCTAATTTTTAACTTAGATTTCAAAGTAAGCAAGCTTATAGACAAAATTTTAACTTTATGCCAGTAATAAGTTGAAGTTTGTATTATTGTATTCAAAGAAAAAATTATGACTCATCATAAATAAATATAACAATAATAAAATTTTGGTCCGGAATTTCAACTATCCATAAGGTTAAAATCTGTTTTCTTTTTAATTTTTCAAAAATCTAACAATAAACAAAAAAAATTATAAAAGGAGCAACAAAGTGACAAAAAAAAATTATAGGGAATTTTTCAATATTATTTCTGTTTTTTAATCAGATGAACCTATAAAATAAAGATGAAATAAACATTTAAAAAAGAATTCTGAAACTTAGAAAAAGTGTTTCATAAAAACTAATTAACAATAAATTTAAAATCAACCGAGTCATAAAAGATTTTAAGGAACCCGTTTTTTTCAGAAACCAACAACAAATAAAATGAAGAGAACATCAAAACACATTAGACAGTTTCATTTTACTTTATAAGAAAAAAAATTAATAGTATTATCATTAATTTAAATTATACGTACATACGTTGTTAGATGACAAATTGAATGCAATTCTATTATATATTCAAAAAGGAAATGAATTGTTAAATTAAACAACTTATTTGATAAAATCGGCCGGAACATCATAATAATGCCGATAAAAAAAGAAAGAAGGATGAAATTTTATTTATTTAGATTTAGATACAACCTTTAAAAAATATTCTTTTATTTTTGATGAATAGATAAAAGTTTTGATCTGTTAGTAAACAAACTCACCTAAGCCGCAATTTACACATTCAGCCATTGGAACTTGTTTATACATAACAGGCATTTCAAAACTCTAATACAAAAACACGAATACACATAGCAACGAGTAACTGGAGGATAAAAAGGCAATATTGTTTAAAATTGTCTCTTTAAACATGATAATATTTCAACAAAAAAATTTAATGACTTCAAGGCTACTTCGTTCAATTAAAAGGATCACAGTTCCAAAAATTCCTTATATCGATATATTTGACCTGGAAAAATGTCAATAGGGAAAAAAATTATTTACAAATTATCTTTAAAATTAGCAAATATTTCTTTAAGTTTTTAAAAATTGATACATCTATAATTTATTATTGTAAAATTTGCAATAGAAATATATTTTTGATAAATCCAATATATTTTCATTATCTTTTCGTTATGATTCACAAGAATGATTTAAATGTTTTTCTAAACCACTTATAAAATTATAATTATTTTTATGTAATTTTGTGACATATTTAATTTTTTTTATTTATTTCTTGATTGAAGTTGGAAACATTGGGGCTTGTTTTGGTTTGTTTTATGGATATGCTTTATCGCGGTTATGAAATAAATTTTGTACTGAACTACAAATGGAAATTAAAAGTCAAAATTGATGACAAAAGGAAATTAAATTCAAATGAATTTTCAGTTGATTAATTTCCCCTTATTAACTAATATTTCATATTTATCACTTTTGTGTTTATTAAAGGATTATTAAGTATTTAAAAATAATTAAATTTCATAGTTCTGATTTCACAATTAAAGACCAATGCTTGTTGATGCTATTATTAGTTTTATTAGGATGATTCTAAATTTTTTTGGATCAAGAGAAACAATAAAAATGGAAAATGAGAAATTAAAAATTTTTGTGAAATGTGGTCATGACACTATTGTACCTGTGTGTTTAGAAAACAATTGGACAGTTCATGATTTAAAGACTGCAGTTGCTTCCAAACTTTGTTTAAACAGTGAGGAACTCAGGATTATTTTTGCCGGAAAAGAATTACATGATAACGTTAAATTGCAGGTATTATGTATGTGTTTGACTTTTTATGTTTTTATCACATACCATGTTTTATTAACTAATTTAGAAGATTATTTTTTAAGCAATTTCTGATTAATAATAATGAGATGGTTTGAAATTGTAGTTCATTATTACTTTTTCTATTCCAATGTTGATATAAATTATAATGAAAGCTTTAATGTGAGCACTTAAATCAAGATAATTTTTTATTATTAGAATGAATAACATGACTAACATCTTCTGGTAGTTTTTTTAAAAGAATGCTTTGATATTTAAATCTTGAGCAAAATTTTGGTCCTTGTGTAATTTTATGCATCTTTTCTCCTAGTTTCTTGTGAAGAAATTATAGGATTTTTTAAAAAAATAATATTGTTTTAATTTTTTACTACCAACAAAAATATTTTGTGACTTTCAATATTTTTGAAAAACTTATCTGCATGTTATATTGAATATGTAATATTGATCCAGGAACATGAATTGTACTTTCTTCTGGTATTTTCTATGTGGGTTTCTATGTGAACTGATGGGCAAACACTGGACTGCCATGTCAAATTGAGGACTTGTAAATGTTATAATAAAGGTTACAATAAATGGTGAATGCTATAACAAAACAATACCAATGCTGGAAATGTCATGCTCTGTTGAACTATCTACTGGGCAACCAAATTTACCATGTAAAACACTTAATACTTTATAATTCATCATGAAAAACTAGTTGATCAAGATTTAATTCTACTGAAAACTATGCATTTGTGCAAAACTGATATATTCCAAAAGTTCCAAAAATGAAGCTGAACAAACAGTGTATTTTTTATTGACAATTCAGAGTTATAACATTATTTATTACACCTTGCCTCGCTTCAAAATGAGTCATCGATGGAACCAATAAAAATTAATCCTAAAGTTATAAATTGAATGCCGAGAAACTAAATTTGACATTATTCAAGACAAATAATTTAATTAGTTTATAAATTTAATTCGTATATTATTTTTATTTTGAAATTTATAATTTGATTTTTGTCATTTTGTGACTTTATATTTGGTACATAATTTTTTAATTTAATTTTTTTACTTGATTTTTTATTTTGCATTTAAAATTCAAACTTGTGGATGATTTTTTTTAATGTTTTTGTCTCATGTATTTGCTGTATTTCTTTTGATTTTTAGTTGTCTTGTGGTTCATTTTCACCAATTAAAATATATACACAATACAGACCTGCTCAAACTAAAGCAAAGCAAGAAAAGATGGGCCAACATAAAGCATCCCATCTGGTAAAAAAATAGCAAAGGAAATTATTGGTCACCAAGAAGTTGTTTTGAATGTACTAAGGGTGTTTGGCAACAATTAGCTTAAAAATATGGATTTTTTTAATATAAAATATATAAAAAAAATGTAAACAAATGTGGTACAGAGCATGAAAACAGCATTATATATATATTTATTAATGACAAATCATCAACCATTTTTAGTCCTTAGTTTTTTCACAATTTGGATGCAAATTCCTGGCAAATTGGAATTTCAGTAAAGTTTTCAATTCCATTTCCATCCAACCTGAAAGCCAATTTTTATGTTGACTATTCAAAAGTTCACCATGTTTGATAATGTGTGGAATTATACTGATTGCTTCCCCATTGGAATATTTATTATCTTAGACAAAAATCTGGCCTGAGGAGCTTTAAATATTTTATGTCTAGTATCAATTTGATTAAAATAAAAATTTCTTGGAATTCCTTTGGTATTGATATTATCAAATAAATTTTTCATCCATATACCTTCTGCCGGATCTTTGCCTTTTATTTTGCTAAGAATTCATTTTTCAAGCAAATCTGTACTTTGCAAAGAGTAATGAATGACTTTTTTAATGATATGCATCAAACTTATCTCTATATTATTTTAATTATATGTATGTCTAGATTTTAGAATAGACATTTTTTAAGAGGGGCTACAGTTATACCAAAAAAGTATTGAAAGCTTTTTATTATAGTCTTCAAATAGTTATCAATTTGATGAAAAATAAATAATTAGATTAATACTTTTACATGATATTTTGAATGATTCCAATCCATTAATATTTAGGAGTGCAGAGTTGAATGCATGAGTGAATATCAAATTGCAGTAGAGCATGCCAAATTAATGGCTGAATTTTTGTAACTTTGAAATTTGAATATTTTTAATAGAAAATGCAATTTTATTTTGAATTTCATTTGTTAATGATGACTGCACAAAGTGAGAGAGTTATTCTTTGGAAAGGCATGGAAGGAAATTAATTCCATATATATGTGTAAATTATTATGTTTGTTATTATATATATTTTAGTATATAGCATTGTAAGTTAAATTTTTATGAATGCATGAAAATGTTTTGATAGGATTGTGATGTTGGCGAACAGAGCATAATTCATGCAATTCAGCAAAAGAAAAAACAGCTTGATATATCTGTTGAAGCAAAGTGCCCATTAAATCAGACGGCATTTTGCTCTGATACTTGTGAAGAAAGTGGTAAGATTTAGTTCGTTCAATTTTCAAGTTATATTTATATATTATTTTAAGAAAATTGCATTGAAGTTTTATAAATATGAAATGTTTCTTTTAAAAGTTTTATTATCTCATTTTCACATGCTCTGCTACTATGAATTCATAATTTAATCTTAATTTTTTCCCCCATTAGTTCTTTAAATTAACGTTTTGGGTATAAATAGTACAGTATTTTATTTACAGTTCTTTTCAGCCATGTTTAGGATGAATTTATTGTTTATTAGCAATTGTTCTTTTTAATTATTAGAATTTTATCACATTCTAGAAAGGAATTTCTCTACTGCTCATCCTGCAGATATACTTTTTGTCATAACTTTATCATCCTGTTTATAACAAAGTTTCCTTTATATTAATAGGGAAGGGGGAAATAACTGGTCATAAAATATTTCATGACCAGTTTAAAAAAAAAGTGAGATTTTATTTTCGAAGGAGAGGAAAGCAATTTCCTGCTTCTTTAAAATGTTCATTGTAAGAAAATATTGAAATTTTCTTCTAATTCACAGTGTGCAAGTTAAATCTTTCAGTTTATACTTACTTACATTTTTTTAAAATATGTAATCAAGTAGGAAATATAAAAATGATCTGAAAAATGCAATAACAGTTTTAAACATTCTATCACATGTGTTAATTTAATTTTTCTAATACTGTAAGAAAAACATTTTTTGTTTAATATATTAACTTTTTGAAATGTAAAATTTGTCAGATCTCATAAGAAAGTTTAAATCAAAGAATATTT
>JAPMOR010050533.1:6867-27581 GCA_026543865.1 Argiope aurantia | reverse complement strand
GCTCATTGCATCCCCCTAAAAATAATTTCCCATTTATTATTAAAAAATAAAATAAAATAAAAGTTCTGAGTTTAATAATTATATACAAGAATGAAGAAAAGAATTGAAAAAAACTGTATTTATTAAAGATAAACTTTGTTTTTCTTTATATATGCATTTTCTAAATGTTTAAAAAATTTTGATATATAAAAGATTATTTCTTGGATTATTATTTCTGATTACTTATATTATTGAACTTAATGTTTACTTAAAGTTTTTTGCATTAAATATTTCTAGAAGTTCGAGCATATTCAAAGAAAAGTCATTTTTTTGTCTTTTGTAATTCTCCTTGCAATGCTTTGTGCCCTGGCAAATTACGAGTACGCTGCTCTTCTTGTAAAGAAGGAACCCTTACAGTTGATCAAGTATGTTATGAACTTGTTTTTTTTTATTTGTACTAAAATTTTTTAATGTGAAAATACAATGTTGCTTAGATATTCCAAATTTCTATCAAAACTTTTTGTATTAAAACTTATTTCTGACTTTCAATAGGAAGACAGATTATTCTGTGCATCCGGTAATGTTTCTATGCCATACAAAAGTTTTGTATGAAATAATTATATATATATATATTTGTAGGACTCGGGAATCACTACTATTTTAGAATCACGCACATTTAATTACATTTAGGATGGACAATTACATTAATATAAAGGAAATAAACATTAAACAGATTTCGTCGAATACGTCGCAGGTCTAATTCACATGTTAATATCGCAGTCATTGCATGACAATATTCGTCAGCTGCATTCATCGTCTCACAACTCTCGTCCAGACCTACGTCGCATCTCTCGTTCAAGAGACCCGTCTGATCTCACACGTCTTTACTTTCGTTCAAACCCGTCTCGTCTGTACTCCGTCTAACAAGCATCAACACCTGTTGGCCAGCAGATGGCGCTCGTCATCAGGCGTTTGTTACTACAGTCGGCGATCCTGACGTCTCTTTCGTCCTCGAAAGTTAAATCAAAGTAGAAAAATCTGAAAGAATAATAATAATAATAAAAAACAGTATCTGGATAAACCAATATACATTTTTTTTTCTTTTAGTCTGAAGACCATGCTTTCATGAAATCAGCTATCTTAGTTTCATATAATGATTCAATTTCATCTCTGTTCATTCGCAGCTCAGTTTCATATTGCTCTCGTAATTTGCCTCATGTGTCAGCTAGCTTCTGCTTATAATTTTCAGCCAGTTGACTATTGAACTCTGAGATTTCGGTTTCTTTCAAATGTCTTGTCTCAGCAATTTCTCTTTGATATGCAGTTTATTTAAAAGCCAATTCTTCTCTAGCACTTTGTAGCCTGTTTTATAAGTCTAATCTAGTTAAAGTTTCATCATCCAGCTTTTTCTTTATTGCAGCCAACTGCTTGGATAAATCTTCGTTTTCAGCACTAAGTGAAGAAACTCTCTTCTGAAGATCTTGATTTAAAATATTAGATGTTTTGGCTTGTTTCTCAGCATTGGCTAATTCCTTTTCTTTTTTCAACAGTTTCAAGCGTACTTCGTCTGCTTCATTTTTCTACTTATCAGCCTCGAGCTATAGTTTCACTTTCTCTTTAGCGGTGATATCCAATACTTTCCACACCTCAGACAGTTCCTTTTCATAGCAATTTTTAACATTCGTAACCTCCTTGATAGTTGTTTCTTGAGTTGTACGGATAAGGGTTTTTAATCGTTGGTTCTCTTGTTCCAAATTTCGGACTGTGTCTATATAAGTGGCTAGTCTATCATTTAAATTTTGTAATTCGGCCTTTTCTTGAATCCTTGTGATACGTATTGGACTTGAATTGGATCTACGACGATCTGAACTAGTGGAAACCCGAGTTAAAATATCTTTAAGTTTTTGAAAAGCTTCCTTTTTTTCAGATTCAAACTTAAATGCAATGTCTTTTCTTAGTAGATCACTAAGCGGTTTTGCGATTTTTGAATAGTGAGGTATAATTTTCCTGAAATAACTAGTAAGGCCTAAAAAGCTTTTTACTTGTTTAACAGTTTGTGGTTGTGGAAATTTTTGTACAGCTACCGTTTTAGATATAGAGGGCTGTATAGTTCCGTTTTGGATTCTATAGCCTAAAAATTCTATTTGTGGTTTTAAAAACTGACACTTCTTAAAATTAAACTCCAAACCGTATTCTGATGCAACCTGTAGAACACGTTGTGATTTTTCTAGCCCTTCTTCCTCGGGTTTGGATGGTATAATAATGTCGTCCATATAAATCAGTACATTTCCGTCTAGCATTAAATTCCTGAATATCACATTAATGTAACGCTGAAATACACTCGGACTATTGGAAAGTCCAAATGGTACTTTAAGAAATTCCCACTGGCCATGATGTGTTACAAAAGACGTAAATTTTGTGCTATCTTTCTCTACGACTATATGAAATCCGTTTTTCAAGTCCAAAGTAGTAAATATTTTTGATTGCTCAAGTTTGTCAAGCAAATCTTCTATGAGGGGGTAAAGGGTACCGATCTTTAATCATCTTTTTATTTAGCTTACGAAAATCAATGCATAACCTATAACTATCATCCTTTTTCTTGCACAAAACCACAGGGGAAGAGTAATCTGAACAGCTGGGTTTTATTATCCCTTCCTATATCCATTTATCAATCTGAGTTTCAACGAATTATTGTTCTTTAAAAGGCAGCCTTGGAGGGTTATGACTAATCGGAATATCATCGCTCAATATTATTTTCATTTGCAACTCCGTACATTTTGTTTTATTTGGGGAATACTTATTTAAAAGACGATTTATTTCCTTTCTCAAGGTTTTTTTTTTACATGACTCATGTCGATTTCATCATATTTTATCGAACCCGCTAAATGTATGAAATATGGGTGAGGATGTGTATTTATTTTATTGCAAGTCTCAGCAAAAATGGGTGCCTGTCTGTCTCTTTTCAGCTCCGAGGAACGTAGTGATACGACCTTGATCTCGTTTCTCACCAGCCGGGTGTAATTTATTGAGCTTTTTTTCCCATGAATGATAATGATGATTATTTCGTTCGGCATTATTTCTAACGCATACATTTTAGTTGATATTACATATTCATCAATTAATATATAACAATAAAAAAAACCCTAGAGGAGTAAGGCTATCTCCACTTACACCAGTTAATTTCACATTATCAGTCGTTAAATTAGGTTTACTAATTTTCAAATAAAAATCATAATTAATCATAGTAATATCACTTAAAGTATCAATTAATGCATCACAATTTACACCATTTATTTCAACTTTTTTACTAAGTTTATTTACAGTTTTTGGAGAGTTACGAATATACACTTTATTAGAGAGAGACACTTTAAAATCTCTTTACGGGCTGATACTGGCTTTGTGGCCAAAGCTACCACATTGGAAACATTTCGATCCTTTGTTTTTAAACTTGCAATTAATTGATTTATGGCCCGTCTCATTGCAATTAAAACATTTATTATTACTCTTGTTATAGTAATTACCATCAACATAATTCTTTTGGGCACGAACGAACGGCAATGGTGAATTTTTAGCTTCTTTCGCGATATCAAATTTACTTCTGTTTACTATCTGTTTTCGGAAACACACCAATTTCTGTTTGTTTTCTTTTTAAGGTGACTTCGTGCAGCTTCATATTCGTCCAGTTTATTAACCAAATCTTCTACTTTCTTTATTTTGTGCAAATCATCGAGAAAAGGATCGCGCACGTCATTTGGTATTTTACCCTTTAACTGGTCAACGACCATTAACTGCTTTAAATTTTCAAAATCGGTTATTTCTAAACAATTTATTCATTCCTCAAAAACGTTATTCAGTTCAAAACTGAAATCCCGCCACGAAGAAGAAGAATCTCGTTTGTGAGTAAAGAACTTCTGCCTGAGTTGTTCGGAAGTTAATTTAAATCTTTTAAGCAACAGTTTTTTTCTGTAATCATAGTCATTAGCTGATGGATCAGGTTCACGAGCAATTCAATTGACTATATCCAATGGTACTAATCCGAGTAAATAAGAAATCCAGTTTTCTTTTGTAATGTTAGCCCTACTTATTTGTTTCTCAAAGAACGAAAGGCAAACACTTATGTCTCCGCTATTATCATAATTCTTAAGCAATTTTAATATATCAGTCCTAGGCATATCTGATACAGTTAAAGTATTTTCTCTACTTTTTAACTCAAGTTCTAACTTTTTCAAAGTATATTCACGCTCATTCTTTTCGGCCTTGGCCTTTTCGGATTCGGCTTTTTTAGTATCTAACTTTTCGCGCTCCTGAGTGATAGTTAAAAGTAAGTTTTTTACGAACTCTTCGTCATAGTCTTTCGATTCCGTTATCAATGTAACTAACTGTCGCCCTTTGGCATCCTGTGGTGCCGTTAGTTCTAATTCGTCTACTAAAGTTAGTAAGTCGCTCTTTCGTGCTCGCGTAAGAAATGCCATACTTGAGAATAAATCAAAATTGTACTCATAATTTCTTCAACGTCGATCCACATTGCGTCAGTCCACAAGGAGTTGGTATCCAAAAGGTTTATTGTAGCACGTCAAATTTCACTCCTGTTTGGCTCTTCTTTCATATATGTACCGGTCTTCATTAAAATCCGACCCGAACCCCCATATTTGTAGGACTCGGGAATCACTACTATTTTAGAATCACGCACATTTAATTACATTTAGGACGGACAATTACATTAATATAAAGGAAATGAACATTAAACAGATTTCGTCGAATACATCGCAGGATTAATTCACATGTTAATATCGCAGTCATTGCATGGCAATATTCGTCGTTTCGTCTCACAGCTCTCGTTCAGAGACCCGTCTGATCTCACACATCTTTACTATCGTTCAGACCCGTCTGATCTGTACTCCGTCTAACAAGCATGAACACCTGTTGGCCAGCAGATGACGCTCGTCGTCAGGCTTCGTCACTATATATGTAGGACTCAGGAATCACTACTATTTAGAATCACGCACATTTAATTACATTTAGGACGAACAATTACATTAACATAAAAGAAATGAACATTAAATAGATTTCGTCGAATACGTCGCAGGATTAATTCACATGTGCCATTTCGTCTTTCGTTCAGAGACCCGTGTCGTCTCACACGTCTTGACTTTCGTTCAGACCCATCTCGTCTCGTCTGCATTCCGTCTAACAAGCATCAACACCTGTTGACCAGAAGATGGCGCTCGTTATCAGGCGTTCGTCACTACATATATATATATATTGCAGGCAAAAAGCATTATTGATTTTTTTTCAGTAGTAAACATATAAATTAAAAAAAATGGTTGATTGATTTTTATTGTAATATAAATACTCAATAAACTGGAAGTTATTTACAAAATAGATCATTTATCATGTCTTGAATAATACTTTTAGTTCTTATTTTAGGAATACTTTTTCTAACTCGAAGAAATATTTTTATTCAGTTTAACTTTAGATTATAATGAGTATAATTTTTAAACAAAAATAACCAATTGTTAAAAAAAAAAAAGGTTTAGCTTAATAAGAGATTTAGATACTGTGATGAAAATTATAGCAGAAAGATATGAAATATTAGCTTGGATGATATTAATTGTTTTTGGAAAACTATTATTTGTATATATTTTTTTTAATTCTTGTATGCTTTAATTTTTCTAAGCATGATTTAATCTTTAAAAATTAAAATGATAGTTGATTTTAATTAAAAAAAAATGAGGCAAATTTACAATATTTGTTTCAGTGTATTGGAATTTCCATATAAAATTTTTTTTCCGCATTAGTCTTCAAGTACAACATATAAGAATAGACTTAATTATGTTTTTATTATTTTTATTAAAATACATGTGTTTGTGTTTTAGTTTGTTAAATTAACTTACATGTTATTTCAGAATCTTCAAAATAATCATTATGATTTTTGTATATGACATTAATGTAATTATTTCAAAGTCTTCCTTTATTGTCAAAAACTTTTAAGTATTATTTATGACTGTATCTTCCAGCTTAGGATTTCTGCTTTCTTTAAGTACTTAATCATTTTGAATTTACTTTGAGGTAAGCTACAATAAATATTTAATTTTTTCGTATTTCTTTTTGGGTAATTATTACTAATTTTTTCAAGAGTTAAAAAAAAAGATTAAAACAGTGAGTCAGTCGAATAGAGGGGAAAACAAAGGAAATTAATAAATCTATTTTAATTAGATCAGACATAAATTTCTTTGATTGAGCTAATGCTATGTTACAATAACAAGATTTCCCAAAATTCTCTTGATTATGTAAGGAAATTTTCCTAAAGTCTGTTTTATCAAAATACAAAATCATATATCTTAACTTAAATTTTAATGCTTCTTGTGTGCTCAATCCTATTTCAAGTTTTTTGAGTGAAGTAAATAACTATTGCTTATTTATGTATTAGCTATTTTCTGCAAAAATCACTATATTTCAATATCATGTTAAGAACAAATTAGGGGAAGGAAAGAAGAAAATTGCAGCAGTTATAAAACTTCAAAAAAAACACACACCCCTAAACATTTATTTTAATTATTAAGGAAATTAATTTAAAAGGAAAATACCTGCACTGTTTGAAAGTTGCAAGCATAGAAAGAAGGATTAAAGTTACACATTTCATCTATTAACACGAATCAGAATTGGTTTAATTAGTATGTGAATATTGCTTACAAATACTGAAAGTAAATTCTGGTTTCACTACAATTTAATAAATTTGTTTCTGTAAAAAAAAAAAAAAAAAAAAACTATTTTATTATTTGTTTTGTTAGAATTTTTTAATATTTTAACCATTTCATATCACATTAGATTGAATAGATGAGAATCTACTGTAGTTTGTTTGTATAGGCCTTAGAATATTATGGAGTATAATGTTTGAAATCACTTTAATTAAATTTTTATACTGATTTTTCTAGGATCCGACTTGCTGGGATGATGTTTTAGTACCTGGTAGAATCACAGGATTATGCCAAGCTGAAGATTGTGATGGGACTATAGCAGAATTTTATTTCAAATGTGCCAAGCATATTTCTTCTCCAAATGATTCGGCAGTACCCTTATATCTCATTAAAAATAATTTTAAAAACATACCATGTATTGCTTGCACTGGTGAAAAGTAATTATAATTTTTTTTAAATAATTTCAGTGAACCATTAATTTAGTACCTTTTCACATTTTTATACAATGCCATCTATTTATAAATTTATCATGTTGTGTAAAATATCATTGCATGAATAATTTTTAATAATTTTCTTACTTTCTTTTGAAAATTAGTTTTATAAATAGCCATATTGAAGTTACCTGCTCTTGCCTAAGCATTTGGGACCATGTTAATAATATAAACATCGTTATTCTTACATTATTTTTGAGCACGGTGTTTTGATTTGAATTATTAGCAATATGATAAATATTATCTTTTAGGATTGGCTTTATTATTGATTTTTGATTATTTTTTTTCATATTATCAATTCTCTTTATTCTGTGCAATTTCTCTGAATTCTTATTTTGATTTTAATTAATTATCTGCAAGTTATGTTTGTTCCTAATATTTTTATAATTTTCTCTTGTATTATATCATTTTAACTGTAAATTAAAAATATAATTTTATCAAAATGTCTTTCTATGCATAATCATGTTCTATTATATAGGTTTAAACTTATTGTTACAGTTGGATTTTTTAAAAAATATTTTTTAATTTTCAGTCAACTGGTGTTAGTTTTTCCTTGTGTTGACCAACATGTGATATGTGTAGAATGTTTCCGTTTGTACTGTATAACACGTTTAAATGAAAGAAGGTTTATTCAAGATGAAACTGTAGGCTATTCAATTGATTGTCCAGGTAAATGAAGTTAATACTCTTCAATAAGCTGTATATTTTAACCCATGTCAATATTATTAGCAGGTTTTAAGAGTAACGTATCTGCTAAAAATCAATATTTAAGAATTATTTATTTTTTGTTAACACTTGAAGAAATATAAATTATTTTCTCATTTAGTTTGTAGTCTACTGAGAATGAATCAGAATTTTTTTTATTTTAAATATATAATAATACAAATTGAGAAAGATTGATTTTCATTTCATAATTTTTTCCTGTTTTTAAATGTAAATTTTAAAAATATATTTCAATGTGAAATATTGTATATGTGAGAAAAAATATTTCTATGCAAATAATTTATTTATATTTTCAGTTCATTAGTTGATTCCTTATACAGTTTCAAACATTTTAAAATCTTATTTCTTAATATGATTTCTTTAAATTTGCTTAAGAATTTGAAATTGTTCTTTTAGCTTTGTTTTATTAAAAGTAATTGTGTTCTTTTGTCATAGATAAAATTATAAATTATGAATTGTATCTTCATTAATATAAATTCAATATTCATAAATTATTACTTAGAGTACTACTTAATTCAATTAATCTGGTTCTATTTTGCACATGATTTTTTTTGTGTGTGTTCACATTGAACTTCATATTAAAATATAATAGAGCCAATTTCAACTTTTTTTTATAATTATAGAAATTCTAATAATTATTCTTTGATAAATATGTGTTCATAATTAAATAGAAAGTACACGATTTTAATATTTCAGCTGGCTGTCCCAATTCTTTAATTACAGAACCACATCATTTCAAGCTGCTTGGTGAAGAGCAGGTAATTTTAAAATTTATTTTGGATTGTGTAATTGTCTGTGTGTTCCATTTTTAAATTATTTGCTTTAATTAAATTTAATTTATTAAGTTGTTCATTCTGATAAGTTGAGTTGCAAGCATGTAATTGGTTTTTGTAAATAAGGGGTAATATTTTGACTGCACCATAAATGTCCACCTCATTTTCTATAATAAACATTAAATTTTGTTTAAAGTTCTTCATCTGTTGTAATGATTTATTCCTATTGTTATTACAAAAGACTTATATAATTTGATTTTATTGGTTTTCAGCAACTGATTATTGTGTCATTTTATCACTTAAATAATATTAGCATTAATATGAAGATTTGTTTATAGATTCTTCTTTTACTAAATAATCTTACAGCTATAATAGTGCTTTGTTTTGAATACATTGAGAATGGTACTCTAAAGTCTCAAAAGATTTTAATAATATTAATATGGAGTTGAGTGGGGGGACCCAACAACTTTAAAATATTTTTTATATTGTTTTTTTGGGGATTTTTTTGTATCGGGGAATTTCAATAATATTAGATTAAAATTTGTTTTACCACCTTCATCAGTTATCATTTAGGTTATTACAGCTTATTGTATATTTATTTTAAATTGATTATTATTAAAATTATTTTATCATTAATAGAAAAATCAATATTATCTGTATCTATATTTAATCTGAAATTGGTTAATTAAATCATAAATTTACCCACAGAAAATAAAATTAATGAAATCAGATCAACTCAGTGGTATAATATAACTCAAGTTATTCAATATTTATATTTCCTAAATAATTTATAGATGTTAGATATCAAACCAAAAATTATATTTTTCATTATTCTCTATCTAGAATCCTGTGTAGTTTAAATTATTAAAATAAGCCTAATCAATGCAATTGAAAGTATATTTTTGACTAAATAAAGAATATGATTGCATCATTATTTTTTCAAAACATATGAAATGTTCTTCAAATTCCTAAAACAAAATTAAAAATCTAAACTAAATTATATAACTATGCAAAAGTTGGCTGCTCCTGATTCAATAGTACCACTTTATAGAATCAGTATGTTTGAATTTTATCATTTATAGATTTTATTTCCAGTAGAATTTTAACTTACACTTTATCAAATGAAGTTTCCGTTAACTGAATCATACCTGAAAATTGCTCTATGTTTTTCATTTTTAAGAATGCCAAAGAATTTTCCATGAAAAATTATAAAACTCATGATATACATGAATACTTAGTAACTGACAATAGATTTTTATGCAGTATTCTAGGTATCAGCGTTTTGGTGCTGAGGAATATCTTCTTCAAGCAGGTGGTGTTCTCTGTCCTCAGCCTGGCTGTAGTGCTGGTCTTTTACCTGATCCAGAATGCACACGAGTTGTTTGTGAGCAATCAGGTGGAGTTGGCTGTGGTGTAAGTTTGATTATTATTTTTTTATCTGAAAAAATTAAAAATGCCTTAGCCATTTTTTTTAATCTTTAGATTATGGTTGGATTTAAAATAAATTATGAGGATAACTGATAAGATAATAGTGATAATCTTTTTATCTTGATACCATATAATAGATAAAAAAGAAAGATTTAACACTTTTCATATAAAATAATTTGTACAATATAGTAAACAATATATTTTTTGATAAATTGTATTTCAAGCTTTAAAAAAATCTTTTATTGCCTACAATCCAGACTTATCTTTAAAAGAGGAAAAGGTAAAATAAAAACATGAAATTTAATCCAAATTTTCTTTTTAAGTTAGTGAAGGAAACTATCAAACTTTATTTTCTAATTGCTGTACCACACCACAATGATGTAATTTGTATTGATGTCTACAATACTTTTCATTCACTACTATTTCTTTAATTCTGTCTTTCCTATACAGCAAAAGCTACTGTATTCATAGCAGGATTAGATAAACATGATACATTTAGTCGAAATTTTCACTGTTCTCGGACATTACCATGTGCAACTTTCTCTCTTTTCTACATACATTTCTTATTAGTTATTGAATGTTATTTATATTAGATATTTGAAATGTGAAGTGATGAAAAAATAATTTCTCTAGAGAATAAGTTTTCTAAATGTGGAAAATTTGAACATGACTTTCTAATATAAAATCTATCTTTCATGTGTCAATTTGTTATAAACTTCCAAATATGTAATAATTAAAGTTTGGAGATATCTCTATAATCTGCCTCTTTCCAGCATTTCAGCAAAGTAAGGGAGGATCAATGAAAAGGAAAGAATCATTGCATGGTAATGATAGCAGCCTTTGCATGACACAAAGAGTAGGTTGCTGTAGTGATGGATTCAGGCATTGTAATCCTAGATGGTGTATATTATAAGCCTTCTCTTTTAATTGACTCTTAAAATTAGTTTCAAATTTCCATATAATTTTTACTTGATTAAAATATTGATGATTTATTTAAAGCTATATTTTATATTAATTTGCAAAAAATATAATATAATTATACATTTCATATGATTCTTTAATTGCATGGTAGCTAATTTGTGCACAATATTGCAAATGTTTAGTATTTATGAATACTATGATAAAAAAAAAAGTGAACACTATGAAACAATTAGAAACCAGACAGATTATATTTGACAAATTATTATCATTATCTTAATGTTTTAAAATGAATATAATTTTTAATTTTTACATATTTGTTAATTTTACTAATAGAACTTGTTAAATATCAAGCAAAAATGTTGTTAATATTGCCATGTCAGATGATAGTGAGCCAATTGTGGCAACCATTCTTTCTTCTGTATAGATTCTGATCTTTGTTCTTTATGATTCTTCTTCGTATCTCGTTTTCATGGTTGGTGTTCTATGGTGAGCGTTCTGTCATGAATTATATGGAACTATTGATTTAATATTGTTGATTATTAATTAATTTCATCATTTAAGAAAGAATCAGCACTCGTTGAAACTTTATAGAAAAAGTAATGCATGCATTCCATTTAGTATTCTACAACACTCTTTTAATTGACCTCTTCACATTTCCTATCTACAAATTACCTAATTTGCCATTGCTCCCAAGGGCTGATCAGATTTTATAATAACATATAAGATTCATGTAGTTTATCATTTTCTGTGTAATTGTATTTCATAGAATAAAAATGTATTTTGTTGTTAAAATTAATTAACTAGGAAATCATCCACCACAAATCTTACAGTCTATTTGCTGGATTTATGAAAGACTGGTATTGATGTTCAGAGTTCAAATATTATGAAAGTGCTGGGGCCAGAAGCAATATCATTTCACATGCATACTATTTAGACCATGTTAAATTTATTTGAATATTAAAAATAGAAGATAAAAAAATATGTTTAGTTAAAAATGCATTTTTGTTACCAGGAACAGAAAGTGTCCTGCAACTGATTTTTGGCAATAAAATAGGTATAAAAATTTAAAAAAGATGTTTTTTGCATGGACTAATATTTAATATTATTTAGAGTTATAATATTTTTAGGTATTACATCTGTTTTTTCCACATTAAACATTAACAGTTGGCCTTTTACAAAAAAAATATGGATTATGCAAATTTTTCTTTGTTTGATCTTATTTCTTGTAATTATTATTATTATTATTATTATGAAACTATGATTCTGTAAATATGGATAATTTGGTTGAATCAAGGACATGTATTGAAGAAATATGCTGCATTCTTCAGTTGATATTGATATTTTTAGAATTATCACTATGCAACATACTCAATGGAATCACATTGATTACATTTTGTAAATTAAATTATAAAATAAGTGTAGAAAGTGATAAACAGTAAGTTCTAAGTTGTGAAGTCAGCAATAGAATTGCAAATGTATAAAAATTGAATTAGACCTGAAAAATGAAATGTAATTGTAAATTTATTAAAATGTCCACCTAAATGTTAATGAATAACATATAATGAACCTTATTTAGTTTTTATGCTTACTTTCTTATGTAAATTTAGACTGCAATGTCTTTTATTAGAGCAAGAATGTGAACTTTTTACAGAATTATATCACATTGAGTTCAGTACATCTTTGTGATTGAATTATAGACATCCTTAATTATAGTTACTTTCTGCCTTATTTTGCCTAAGTTTTCAAAATATATTCACTTTTCTTTCTTTTAGTTTGTGTTCTGCAAATTGTGTATGCAGGGTTACCATATAGGCCCTTGTGAACCTCAGGATTTAAATGAAGCAAATAATAAGGTAAATGATCAAACTATTTTTTTTATTAATTCTTCTATTGTGTTTAAGAAGTACATTTACAAAATATATAAAAAAATGGAAGAGTATAAAAATTTTAAAAGATTTATTTCTCCTTGAATATTAATATGCTTTGCTCAATATTTGCTTTTACTTTCTTTTTTTATGTCTGCAGATAAACTATTCAATTAGCGATGAAAGAGCATCAAGTTCAAAATGGGATGAAGACAGTAAAAAAACAATAAAAATCACTACAAAACCATGTCCCAAATGTAGAACTCCAACTGAAAGAGCTGGTCTGTATTATTTCACTCGGATTCAGATTCTAAATAACTACTTAATATTAATTATCATTATTTTTGTATCAAAAATAAATATTGCTTTTTTTCTTCTTTTTTCTTCAATTTACATCATTGTATACACCAACTTGTATCACTATCTCTGTCTACTTAAACAGTATATAGTGACACATTTCCATCACTTTTGCTTTTTTAAGTTATAATTCAAAATTACTTAATTTAATTAATTAATTTTGAATTAAATTTGTTCATAGAATTATTTATTTACTATATTTTATCTCAGGCAAAGAATAGTTTAAGAAACTTTAGCTAAATAACAAATGCTTTTCATTAATTAAATTAAAAGATTTTTATTCATAATAAATTTTTTTGACCAACATTCTTTATATTAATTTAAATAGATTTGCTAGACCTATGCTGAGATATAAAAAGATGTATACTGTAAGATTGAAAGAAAAAAAAATTAAGGAACAAGATGAATAAATTTAATTTCAAAGATTGAAAATTAATTATCTTGTTGGAATTAGCTAATTTTAACATAGATTTTTAATTTATCTGATTAATTTTGGAAATTTATTTATTCCAAAATTGATTGATTTATTTCTTAGATTTTTTTTTTTGTTCTGAGATTTTAATGAATAATTTTTTTTGAGATTTTAAATATTAAAAATGGAGACTAAAGTGTGCATTCAATATTGAATATTATTATTCTAATATAATTTCTTTATTTATATCTGCTAATTACTTAATTGATGAAATAAGTAATTATTTTGTTAAAATGTAAGATTAAAATACTATATGTCAAATAATGTTTAATTAGGCTTAAAGAATATGAACATAAAATTAATTATTTAGCTTAAGATATTAAGTTTATTAATTTCTTATTTCTGCTAGATTGTTACTAATATATTGGAACTTTATAATTTTATTTTTAATAGGTGGTTGCATGCATATGGTATGCACTCGCTCACAATGTGGATTCCATTGGTGTTGGGTCTGCCAAGAAGAATGGACTCGAGACTGTATGGGGAATCACTGGTTTGGATAAATACCATATGATATATCCGTCATTACATTGTCCATAATTTAAATGAACTTTTCCTTCAATCTTAGTTGATTGTTGGAGTTTTATTGTAAGTTTTTAGTTGCGAATGTTATAACCATAACATTTTAATGTAGAATTGATTAAAAATAGAAAAAAGAACAGAATTTTTTAATTTATTATGCCAAAAGTTCACTAGTCGTGTTTTAAGTTGACCTATTATAATGTATACCATACATTGTGCTGTGATATGTTTGTTATTTCCTTTCAAAAATCATCTCATAATAGTGCTGTGATAACTATTTTTGTTGCCAATATGATATGAAATAAAAATGGTTTAGTTTTTGAAGGCCTGTTTATTGTTTTACTTCATATTGAATTGTACTTATGGATAAAGCTCTAACATATTTCACTGTTTATGTGTGTGTGTGTTTGTGTTTTATACAGAATAAAGAGGAATATATCCTAGTAAAACTATAATGAAGTGAAACCAAAAAGTAAACTGAAGAAAATAAAAATGTGCTTAAACATATAAATAAATGTCATGGCTCCATCTACTGATGAGCAGTTAGTGTATTAGTGGTCTTGTTTCACTTTTTTTTACACTTTATTTCCTTTATTATTAATTTTTAGGTATATAAATATATATGTGTGTGTCTTTGATGATATTTTTTAATTTTAATTAATTTCCAAATTTTTAGCTTTATTTTACTTATATTAACTTTATTCTAAATTGTTCTCTTATTTCCTCTTCCAATTTCTACTTATTTATTTAATTAATGCTATTCATGCTCTACAAAAATGCTTACTTCTGCATTTTCTCACGCTGTGAGTGAAGGGGGAAAAAATCCTTAATGCTTAGAGCATTCTTTTAAAGATGCCTAAATTTCCCTATCCTAAACTGCATGTTTCAAAGAAATCAGAATCTCAATAAAAACAATTTGAAAGAGAATTTCACTCTCTTTCAATCTTTTGCTCGTCTGTTGTTTTGTGACGATACAGACTGACATATTTCTTAATACTTTTAATCTGTACATATTTGCCTCCTGGGATGGAAAAATAAAAGTTAAAAATTCAAAAGTTTCTTCTCTTTGGCCATGCATTTTCTAAAATATGTTTACATATATATATTCATACGTGCATACAGGATGTCCCAAAAAAAGGGAACAAGCCTTTATTTCCTTAACTGTTGTGATATGTATTTTCAATAGAAAAATTTAATTAAAAAAGGTATCTAAATGTATGAAAATACTTTGTTGTGTTTAGAAAATGATATCAAAAGTTAGAAAAGTTAAATTTTTATATGCTTTCCCCTTTATGAACAAGTGTCAGCACCTCAAATGTTTCCCTTGCACTCATTTATAAGAACACAGTTTTATGCTTTCGCCAATAAAATTTGCCGTAATATTAAAGGGCAATTTTATTGATTTAGACCATTTTTCCATACATTTGACTGACTTTTGAGCGATACTTTCATTGTAATTTTCAGAGATAATATAAATATCATGAAAGATTATTAAAAGTGCAGAATCAGAAAATAATAATGGATATATAAACTTCAATTAAATTTTAAAAAATAGTTGCATAATACATTAATTGAAATGCTCAAAAGCTTAGACAAAATGAACACTTTTGAGACTATATAAAATTCCATTGCTTTAACAATACTTTTACATATGCGATCGAGTTTATTATTTCCAATTTAAAGACAGATTTTTTGGATTCATAGGCAATGCTCTACAAAACATGTACTAGCAAAGCCAATTTATCTCTTAGTTCATGTAGCTAATCAGTATACTGTTGTACAAAATAGAACCAACCGAAAGGTTTCTAAAAATATCAAGGAAACATTTGTAGAAAAGTGTGATTGATAATGAACCTCTTGTATGAATAATGAATATTTACTGTACTAAAAATGAAAGCTTTGTAGATTAATGTCTTTCTCTGTCAAAGAAACTTTTGTCTGTCCAAATTACATTTCTCAGAAAAGAAGAGTTTGTTTATACCTTAATTTGGGCACAATTGTAAAATTCAATATGTTTGATTGTCTTCATATGTTGTGTGCTGTCCACAAAGTATTGCAACATTCTGTAGACTCCATGAATACCAATTATCACATTAAAATGTTCTCTAATTTGCTGGTTTCAGAATTTTGTGATTTAGACTAACTGTTATTACTCTAGCATTAAGGTGATTTGAAAAATAAGTCAAAATGTTGTGTTCTGTATCGTATTACATGTATTGTGCCTCATCCTCTCTTTCTCTGGGAAAATAAATATTCGCTAAATTAATCGTTAAACCCTTCTATAAACATACATTCCAGAAGGATGCTGGGAATTCGAGAAATGACGTTTGTGAACTTCTAGAACTGTGTTAGTATTATGATTACATACAGCGTTATTTATCAGCATATCCAAATTATCCTTGTTACTGCAATTTGTAAGTCTTTCAGAAAAGATACAAGTACAAGCAAAAAATGTTCTTATTTTGTTCGATATTAAGGTATTTCTCTGAGATAAATGTTGAATTTCAAAAGTTTCTTTCCTTTTATATTGTTGCATGATTAGCCCATTTCTTTGAAATCATGATCATTAGATGATGCACAATGAAACAAATAATTACAGGTGACTGTTTTCTTTATTGAATAAATAGAAAATTGCATTTTCACATATATTTGTATATTTTGTAAATAGAAATGTGAAATTTTTTAGGGGCTTTTGTGAATGTAAGAGAATCACTATACTATTTAACATTTTCACACTAAGGGATGCTCATAAAAATTTAATTTTGAACTTCTTTCTATCATCAATTTCCACAGAAGCCAAAGTGTTTGCATATAATTGCCCACCACATTAAACGAAACTTTGTAAATGTCAGTATAATCCTCTCTGCAATATTTAGGGAAATAAAAGCTTGTTCTACTTTTTTTAAATACACTGTATATACATACCTGTGTGTATGTGTGAAACACGTTAGAAAAACCAGGTGTGGAAGTTTTTTAACGATTTTTATTCTACATAATTTCAAAGAAATAATCCACTATTCATGTTAGTTAAGATTTTTTTAAATCCAAACCGTATTGAAACCATCACGAATAACTTGTACAACTTAGAAATTAAAGTTACAGTGAAGCTGGAGTTCAGGTTAATAGAAAATTATTTTTAAAATGGCTCATTTGAAAATATTACACATGTGTGCTTGCACATATATAACAATCTCTATCAACATTATTGTGTGATTTTTGATTTATAATGTTATGCTTATAAAATCTTTCATCAAGTAGCTCACAACTTCATGAGATAATTAGGATTTCTAAACTCAAAATTGTTCTTTTTTTATTTCTGGATACTAATTATTGTACAAATATCGTTTGCCAAGGGGGAACATAAGTAAAAATATGATAACTAATTTAGTTTAATTTTCCCCATTTAAAATATTGTATTTGTTTTCAATATACATTGACAGAGCTTACATCTGACAATCCATCTTATAAATTACTAAGGTGAACTGATGTATAAAATAACTGCCAGGCACAACAATACAGATAAAGAAACAAATAATTTTTCTAATAAAATGCATTTTTTATTGGAAAATAAATTTTTATGAGAATATAGTTTTATAAAAATTGAGTTTTAATATATTTCTTAATATAAAGTAGAAAAACATTTTAACTATTAGAATTTTTCTCCCAATTCCACGAATTCAAACGAATAGAAAAGTACTTGTCTATACCAGTTTTTCATTGATTTCTTTTCTTTCGAAATAGGGGAACCTTTTCGAAAAGTAATATAGATATCGATTTGTTATCTTTTTATTTTTTTAATCAGGTATTCTCTCTTTTGTAGTCTCTTGTTTACATCAATTGCAAAATTTCTTTGTATTAAAAAAAAACAGCTTTTACATTTAATTTTTAAAGTTTTTTCCTGGGTTAGTTATATTATTTTATTTCGGCGTTTTTACGAATTAATAGCTATAAAGTTCTTATGGAAAGTTTTATTTTAAATTTATACTATTTTATTTAACCCTTTGTTTACTGACGGTGCTTACCATTTAAATCTGGTTTATATCTTCGTAATATGACTATTTTTGCTGATGTTATTCTAAAGAATTTGGAGGTGTCCCAAATAGCAAGAAGTTAATATAAACTAAAAATAGGAATTAAAAATATTTAATTAATAATTAAGATAGTTATATTAATTAATTATTTTTTCCAGGGTTCCCTGGGATTATTCTGCTAGGAAACTTAACTACTGTTGCAAAAATGAAGCTGAAAAATTGATGGCAACATAATTCGTAAATAAAAGGTTAAGTGCAATAAATAAATAACACTGACTTTTTTAGCCGTTCCTTACTCTCATTTTTTTTTTTTTTGTCGCAATATTCCTCCCTTTATAGTAACATATTTTGGATGGGGAATTTAACATGAAAAGCGATAAAAGAGTGAAGTTGAAGCAATGAAAGAGTTGTTATATTTATTTGCATTAAAACTTTGCTCATGTGCACTATAACTGAGTGTAAAAAATGTTTCAAAAAAATTAAATTGATTTTTAACTTACATTTTTCTCTGATTTTTTTTTGTGTGTGTTCATGGCAAATCTATTATTATTTTTACTAGCCTTTGCGCCCACCTGATTTGTCGGGAATACTGGTCATGTTTAATTTCAATGAAATCTTTATACCTAACTTGATGTTTATAATTCTTTCAAAAGAAGTATTTCATCATCATTATTAAAGTGTGATATATATTAAAGCACTATTATTTTAATAGACTTACACTTGTTTTGTTTACGTATGCAGGAATCTTCTTAATCGAAATTAGTTCCGAGACATCATAGCACATCATAGCATTATAAAAGTAATTTCCTGGTAATATGTCATCAGATTGCTCAATTTTTTATAGTGTAACAGCTGTTTTTTTAATTCTTCACCAACTGCCTTTAGCAACCAGCCGCTTCACTGCTAATATTAGTTGTTTTTAATTTCCAATAAGTGATTTATGCATAATTTAGATGTTTATGACAATCTCAAACGAATATCTTTAATCTTAAAGGAATATCTTAATATCTTAGCTTGTAACTGTTGTGATAGACAACAGTTACAAGCTATTTAAATGGCATTATACTTGATTTATTTATTGTGACAATGAACTTTCCTATTGGAGTCATGTTCTATGATATCATGCGATTGGAAATTTAACCCAATGTGAGCCCTGACCTTCCGATACCGCCCAGTTCAACTGGGGCTTGACTCACGCGCTTTGGCGTTGTTAGATGATTTTAAATGAGCGCTCATCAAGAAATATCTTTCACCCCTTAAAGACATTTAACCGCCTCAAAGCGCCTGAGTCAGGCCTCTTCGAACGGAGCGATATCAAACTGTCAAGGCACATGGGATTAATTTTCTGGACAATCTATCTTTTAATTTCACCTTGTCTTTCAGAACATTTCAATTCATTTCTTATTCTTTATATAATTTGAGCAAATAATAAGCATAATCTTACTTTCAACGATAGAAGAAAATAGCGTGAATTATTACTTTTAAAGAACTATAAAAATAGTTTGAGTTTTGTTCCTATTACAAAACGTAAATTTAAAAATTGAATACATTGCAAAAAATGACAACATTAAAAAAAATACGTGACAAATAATACAGTTGACATTAAAAAGATAACTTTTGCAATTTTAAAGTATTGATGAAATCAATTTTGTATAACATTTACGGAAGTTATTGTTGGGAAATATCAAAATCGCGCATACTTTTTAAAACCTGGCAGGTCGAGATTTTATTTATTTATTTATTTATTTTGTAAAATCGTGTTTTTTTTTTCGTAGAAAATGTTTAGATAGGAGCACATATTGATTGCAAATGAATATTTTTCAATCTTACTTCATCTCACAACCATCAATGCCATTTCACAAAATTTTGAGGTACCAGTATTGTCCATTCTATGACAACAATGCAAGTACCAAAAACATTTACGAGATGGCGCTGTCAGCATGAGAGCAGATGGAAAAAGGTTCTAATAGTTATTTATTTATTTATTTTTGCCTGTGTGTGTGTGTGTAAAATCGCGTTTTTTCAGGAAAGACACCCATATAGATAAACTTAAAAAGCAAAACCTTATTTAAATATAAAATTTGATCTAAGCTGTAAGATTAGAGCCATTCCGAGATATACGAAATAAATAAATTTATATGATACAAGAATTGCTTGTTTAACGGTATAAGATTTAGTTTGAATTCTGATTAAAATTGTGCTATATGCTTTTGTACTTTGAGAAAATTTAATAATTCATTTTCAACATGTATTTATTCTTCAAGAAAGATTGGATCCAAATTTTGATTAAATATCTAATTTTGGTGTGAAAATGTTATAATAAAATTCATGGTTTTATATATCGAATTTTATGAATAAACACACCGGTGAACATGCAGCCTGCGATGGATTGAGTTCAAAATTTGAAACACATATGCAAAAAAACAAAAAAAAAAAAAGTCAAATTTCATTTTT
>JAPMOR010050531.1:434158-456798 GCA_026543865.1 Argiope aurantia | reverse complement strand
GTGCGTGCGTGCGTGCGTGCGTGCGTGCGTGCGTGCGTGCGTGCGTGTGTGTGTGTGTGTGTTCGTTCTGGCGCTCTGCAGGCCAAACCATTCACCTACAGCTACCAAATTTGGCACGTGCATACCTTGCAGGTCGGGAATGTGCAACTCAGAGCGAATTTTTTTTTAAATTTTAAACAGAATTTTAATTAATTAAAAATTAAGTGAACTTTCAACGTTTCTCCGCTTTAACTTCTGTAAATATTACAGCATAAAATTGATTTTTACACCATATTGAAGATCTAAAAATTTTCTTCTTAATGATACTAATGTTTTGGCCAATAAGTCAAATTTCTACTTTTAATGAATTTTTAAAAAATAATTTAATTATATTTTTCAACAAGTGCTTCGTACAAAATAAAAATAAAATTTAACTTGCACGAACACATTACGCGTGCATGGGAAACAATTATCTAATTATTAGCTTTTATCAAAGTGTTGCCATCATATTGACAAAAACTTGAACTAAAAAAGTAAAACTTATTGCAAATTAAACATATAAAGATGCAATTTCCAGCGCGTGTCTATGAAATAAAATAAATATGAAATTTAAAATTTTATAAAAAGTAAATGCAAAGAATAGATTTATACGATCTTTCACAATATCTATATTTTTAATTCAATAAATCAGTTTTATATAAGGTAAACATGCTTTAAAATACATCCTTTCAATTCAAGGCCCAACGGCAAATTTGTAAACCTCCAATAATAGAAATACATGTAGTAAAATTGTCTAAATGAAATAAATAATCATACTTTATGTAACTTGAGTCAACAAATGCTCAGATGAATTACGAATTTGAAATTTTTACTTAGATCCTCTGCCCTGTGAATCATATTTAACAAAATATTCTTGATACATTATTACTTCAAATAAAAAGAGTTGCACTCCGATAAACTAAATTAGTCTTTAAAATTGTCTGATTAATGAATATTTGAATAACACCATTCAATAAAATAGACCACTTCATCGACTGTTTCAAAGAAAATACCCCAATTAAAGCCCAGGATTTCTCAAGTCTGATTGGCCTAGGGTGATGAAAATATTGATTGTTCTAAACAATTCCATTCAAAACTTAGTGTATCGACCATATTTAATAGCAAAAGATAGGAACGTTCATTTACTTATTTAAAAGTTGCAATGTCAAGAATATTTCGCAGAATATGATCCTTTAGGATCAAAGGACTGTATAAAATTTAAATTTCATAATTGCTTAAGTATATTTATAAACAAAAACAAAATAGAAAATATATATATTTAACGCCATTTAAATCCTTTTGAAACTAAAAACTGAATTTTATGATGAATCTGGGAAATTTTTGTAGAATAATTCTTAAGATACTACATTAATTATGAAACCTATTCTGTAGAGAACGTAAGACTTAAATGCTGAACGATTCTGTTTTCAGTACTTATATTTAAAAATAATGCGATAGTTTCAGTAGAAAAGGGTTTTTTATAACATTCCCACTTTAAATTAAAGTTGGAAATTTTACGGGCGCTGACAAAAAAATAGAGAGATACAAAGTACATTAGGGCTTAAGGCTGTATTAATAGTATGAGTGAATTATATGATTATCAAAATATGAAACTTAAAAAATATTTTTATGAAGAAGTAATTAAAGACACTTAAAATATTTGTATGTAACGTGATATTTTAAAAAGCATTAAGATTGGTGAACTGCCTGATCGCCAAAGGCGGCTAGTAAGTTATAAAGCAAATTAATAATGACGATAATTTATATTAATTATATCTTTTGTTTTTCTCTCTGTCACTGGAATTTCTTTGAAACAAAGAAGAATAGCGTAATGAAGTTTTCATATATAATTCTAGAATCTATTTCTAGACTAACTATACTATTTCCAAATTTCAAAAGGCAATATTTCATACAACAATACATAATTGCGATGAAAACTTTTTCTTAAAAGTAATTTTTTTTAATGAATTTTGAATTTGAAACTAATGTATACAAATTTTCTATATTTAAGACAAATAAACTCTTCATTATTTACAAATTTATTTTATTAACGTAATCATTTATCTGTTTTGAAAAATAATTCTTTAATCATTTCCGATAAAAATTATATAAACTTATATTTATTTAAGATTTTCCTGTATGATATATTGTCGAATAAAAACAAATACAAAGTCAGAGGAATAAAAATGGTTGTGTTCCTTGCCTGTTGATGCGGGCTATATGTTGATTCTTCTCTTACCTTCATGATTTCTCTGCATTTTCTACACATCTTCTAGTCCTGCATCAATATTTTTCTAAATTCGGTGCTATAAACATATTTACTTCAGTTTTCTTAATAGAAAATATTTTTACTAGTTGACTGTTGTCAACGAAATTGCAATTTGACACATTTTCGATGACATGATAAAAATGTTGGTTTCCAATTGTCAAATCGAAATGAATAAAATGTCAATTTGTTCTTTCTTATTAAATTATAACCAAAAGGTCCATAGCAATATACATCTTTAAGAAAATTTGGTTTATTAGATTGGTATTGAAGTTCAGCAAGCAGCATTTCAGTATGAAAATTATTTGCACATCAAGAATATTTTAATTACATAAGCTCATTAGAGGTGTGAGAGAAAAAAAAACTTATTTCTAAAACAGCAAAAACGAGTTTTGAGTGCCAGGTAAAAAAAATTTTTCTTTTCTCAAGTAGAATACTTATCAGACGATTCAATTTTTATTAAATTTTCCCAAAGTCTGCTGTTTTTTTTTTTTTTACTACTTTTAAAAGACAATTTAACTTTGGAGGGGAAAATATATAGAAAAAGAAATTGTTTTTTCTTCTTTGGTCTTTTTCGAAACAATTGTTGCGTAGGGTCTCAAAATGTCTGCTTCTGTAGGCTCGGACGAGCATGAAAGCATAAATGTGGAAAAAAAAGGAACGTTCCAGCCAGCACTTGGATATCAAAAGAGTGGCCATCCTCTTTCGAGTAGGAAACTAATATATATCCGGTAAAGAAGATTCCTCCAAAAGTAAAGGTAAAAAAAATTCAGTCTGGAAGAATATTTCTGGTTCAGAAATCGATGCAGCAATATGTTTGCTGAGATCAGAAATCAATTTCAAAAAGGAAAAAAGATGCAAAGCACGTGATTTCAAAATAATACTACTACTAAAAATAAATAAACAATGAACATTATGGAACTAAAAGTAAATAATAGTGAAAGTAGAAGTGACAATAAATAATTAACCCTTAACTGGAGACGTGCGGTCTGTGAGACCGCTAGCGATGGACTTTGTCACCCCTATTCTATTTTTAGCTCAATTGAATGGATTGACCCTGTAGCTTCCTGTTTTGTGACCTTCAATACACGTGCACTTTTTCAACCGATTTCAGCAGATGCTTTTTAAAATAATTCAGTTATTTCTTCGAGCACGGTCTCTAAGGCCGCATCTCCCTGTTAGTGTCCCAGTGATAAACAAGGCTTAGCATATGGCGCTAAAACTTGGGCCCCGAAATATCATCCAGTTTACTGATCCTATTATGAAGCAGTGCTCCAGACACTTTTAAATGAAACAGAAAGTGATTTTAGTGATAAGGATAATTGTACAGAAGAGTTTTTCCATGAGAGTTCGCATTCAACTGATTTTGATATGTACATATGTTCAAGCATAATTAATTTTTCTAGTGATAATCTGCTTTGAAAAATTTATAAAATATATTAGTATACCAAGAGATATATATACAGAATTTAGAGGTTGATTTTTATACTAGTTCTTAACCTATATATTGAAAATGCCCTAGAAAACCGTGCTATGAAAATCAAACAAGCCGATAAAAAAAAATCAATTTTACCAATTGTCATTTTTTTTTCTCATATAATTGTTGAATTTTATATTATATTGCCTTCTATATACCTTCATATATTGTAAAAATAAAAATGATTTAAAAAGTAAGAAGTAATATGCTTTTTCAAGAATATTATTTATAGTAACATGTAATTTGAGAAGAAAATGTATGTTCCAACGCATTTACGTTTTTCAATGACAATATATTTTGAAAAATTTCTAAAACATATCTATATATCAAGAAAAATGTCTGCAAAATATATTGACAATTTTTCATACTAATACATTCATTAGAAAATTTAATTTGAGTGTAAATGAAATGCAGTCTCGTAGACCGCACCTCCCCAGTTAAATCCTAAAATGTCACCTCCCCAGTTAAGGGTTAAATTTTGCTATTGGGTTAAACTATCTAAGTCATAAATATACGACTTAAACAGAATATACTTTGATCCTCCATACCCTACATCCGCCATTAACAATATTTAAATCAAATATAAATGTTTTGATTCTCAAGAGTGTTATTTACAATATAAAGTGAATCATATGGGAATTATTACTGTCAGTACTTAAGAAAGAAAACAAAAAGGTTGAGAAAGATTTTAGAAAAGTTTCAATATTTTTTTTACTCGGTTTTTAATATATTTGATATCTTATTTTCTTCTGCCCACATTTGCATTATCTATTGAAATACAAATGTGGACAAAGTGGAAATACAAATGTGGATAAAAAAGGACAATATAGTCTTTTTTATTTAAGGAATTTTTAATTTTTAATTATCGTATTTTTTTCATCATTAAAATCAATATCTGTAATATAGACTTTCTAGAAACAAGTAGAATTGACTTAAACTTTGAAATTTGACAAAGAAACAAAAAGCGAAATAAATGAAACTTTTATTAAACCCGATACAGATGAATTCAATACTTAGATCAATATTTTAATAAGTTAATGTTTCAGCATACATTATGTCTATTATTTGTTCATAAAATGATTTAATTTTTAAAATTTATTTTGAAAAGAGTGTTTATTTTAGAATATTAATTTCTGTTTATAATCTGATGCAATTATCATTCATTTTTACATAAGACATTAGGTTTCGATATTTAAGTGTGTTTTTTTTAATTAATTGCTTCCGAATCGTGATATTAAATATTTTATTTTCTGTGCTCATGATAGGGTCAAAATATGATTATTCTTGTATTCCTTAAGATAAAATTTCGTCTTTTTTTTTCTTGAAGAATAAAAATTTATTTACCTTAATATGTGATGACATGTTACTAAGAAACAGAACACAATAGAAAGTATTAAAACTATGGAAGGATTCCATAGTTTTAAATATAAAACAAAGGTTGATGCTGGAAAACATTTTATGGCGTTGTTATATGCTAAAATGTTTTTCTTTCTTTCCTGTCTTATTTTTTCTGCTCATGAATTCCAGTAAAAACTCCTTAGTTTCTCTCAGATATTTATTAATATTTCCTTTTATGAATGTACTTCAGTAATTTTAACCGCAATCCATTGGCGAACAATAGATACGAAAACTCCTACTGAAACGCAATCTTTGGCAATATTTTCCGGGATTAATCCCTGTGTTGCTGTTAATAAAAAACAGACAGTCGAATGTGAATTTTAAACACTTTTTGTGAGATGAATAAAATCAAGACTTGATACAGAACTTATGCTGAAATCACAAGAATACGTATCAAATTTCATTTATTTAAGTCATTGAATTTTATTTTATAATATTTATATGAAAGTACAGACCAGCAGAAAGAATTAAGAATCTATTAAGTTACTTTAAATTAAGATTCACGAAATATTTTTCCATTAATTAGCAAAAATGAAGTATGTGCTCATAATTTTCCAATATTCATTTTTAAAAGTAATTAATTAATGGTGCTAGAGTGTTGACGCTTACTATAAAAATCATGTTTCACTGAATTTAAAAACGAATTTAAAAACATAATGAAACTTGCTTGTGATTACCTACCCTTATTACAATTAAACACTAGCTCTCGTGCATTAAATATATTATTAAATTTATTAATGAATTATTATTATGTATTATTAACATTATTAATGAAATAATTTATATTTAATTCTATGAAATTTAATAGAAATAAACAGATCTTAATATGATGACTGAGTTAGACATGATGATGGAATTTTTCTATCATCTGAAAAATGCTTTGAAAATGTAAAAAAAAAAAAAAAATTACTGAGAGAAGAATGACCTAAATACTTTTTGTCCCATTTTTAGACCGAGAATTGGAGAAAATAAAGGATAGTAACACAATCTTCGTACTTTCTCTGTGCAAGATTCAGTACACAAAACTCTCAAAGAAATTCTATTCCATCTTCTTGAACTGTTGCCAACTCTATTCGTCAAATGTTGTCGTTTAGTTGCAAGCTATGTTGGAAATGTAAGAAGAGGCTGTGGTGTTTCTTATTTCAGTAGTTTCAAAACGTACTTGAAAGGTATATGATTTATACTTTTTTTGTATTTTTCTTTATTCTCATGTTGTTGAAAACGAACTCTCTTATAAATATATTCTTAACTTTCAAAGCGATACAGGAAAAACTGGGTGAAATATAACAATCATGAAGTTTTTAAAACGTATAAATATAAATAAAAAGTAAGAACGCAAAGAATATAAATTAGTACCCTGTCTCAGTATTTTTTTTTACAAATAATGAGATTTTGAATAGCTAATCGTAAACTAACAAACAGAAATTTCTGTTCCGTTATGTGCAGTGAAATGTAAACATTTGGAATTTTACTGAAAATATTCATTTGAAGAGGAAAAAAACTCTTTGATCTTTAAGTTTATCAACACCTTGTTTTTAATAATAAAATGGGGAATTTTAGCTTTTTTTTTTTAGGTTTAAAAACGAAATATCGCTTTTAGAGTAAATTTCAACTCGCAATTGATGTTCATATATTATTGTTCGATCAGTGAAGTTGTACTTACTGTGACAGTTTAGATTTACATCGATATTTGAGTCAAATGGTGGATTCTCAAAAATTATGCTCAAACTACACTGCAGAATAAGGGCTGAACATACGCTTTATGTAGTTTTACTGAATCAGTAAATTTAAGATAAAAGTCATCTTCTTTGTTTCCTGTTTATATCGAAACTAGAATGATATTTCTTCTAGGATGTAATGGCTTTATTTACTAATAGAAACGGGTATTAACAGCTACACATTAAAAGATATATTTTGGTTCAATTTGGAGGAACATAAAAGTTAAAGAAAAAACAAAACAGCTTTTCTTAGTTGATAGAAACAACAGCCTTTGGGGCATTTATTAAAAATCTATACAGAGATGATAAACTATTCTTAATTAACAATGATAAACAGACTGAGAAAAACGATAAACATGAGCTACAATTAAAGTAAAAAAATAGATCCAAAACACAGTTTTGGTGAAAACATCTGATATTATTTTATTGTACAATTTCTGAACAGTTTTCTTTATTAAGTCTTTGGAATTTTGTTTCTGTGCTCATCCTTTAGGTTGTGACATCGATTTTTGTGTTGAAATTATTTAAGTTTTAATGTCATTTTACTCTTTTAAGTGCATTTTTCTGAAATTTTTAGTTTTTGATGCTAACGAAAAACTTTATAAATTCAAATCTAACGCATATTTCTTATTCCAATCTGGTATATTTTTTTGAATAAGTTAAAAGGTTTTTATAAATACTTTCATTTTTCATAATGCAAAAAAAAAATGGAAATCCATGTTATTTATCAGTCGAACATTAGTATTGGATAAAAATATACCTTTCTTCAATTCAGAAATACAGGTAATATATTACTTAACTCTTTTTTTTTGAACATATCATTTGATAATCTTTTAAACTAAAAATATTTTGCTTTAGACGTAGCCAAAAGGCTAAACGTTTTTTGCCACTCAAAAAAATAGATATTTCTTCCAACTTTTAAAATATTTTTGACTATAAACTGATATTTTTTCAGTGGTGTTTTATTCTAAAGTTTAAAAATGAAAGTATTCATTTAATTTAAAAAAATATTCCAAATACAATCACATGTATTATAAGAAAAATCCTTAACTTAAATATTATAACAAAATCTTATGAAAAGAATAATTAATTATAAAAATTCATTTTCCTGTAGCTTTTTTCAGGTACATTGCATTTGGTTAAAATTATATCTTTGAAACACCTTTATCTATGTAAAAGTCAAAATTGGATAAAAAATTTTTAAAAATTTGTCTGAATACTACATATAAAATTTCAACCAACTATTTCAAGCATTTTTTAGTTATCGTTTTCACTAACAGACATAATTCCGATTTTTTTTTTAAGTTTGAAACTTGGAATCTCTACAAAACAACTTCACATTTTTTTTATTTTTTTTTTTTTTTTTTTTTGCCTATGTGAAAAAGTAAAAATAAAACAACATTTCTTCAATGACATGTGAAATTACATTCTACATACATTTTTAATTTGCATAAATTCAATGGATATTCTGCTTTTCAAGTTAACAAATTCTATTTTGTACAACTTAATTTCTTTTTACGCGGAACATATTGTTACGAATTTTCTGCCGGGGTTCGTTTGGATAGTGGAAGTTATATGGTGTGTAGAACGTTCAATCAGCAGACGGTAGTAGAAAATAAAACAACGACGTTTATTTACACGAAGACACACAGGACAGCACAAAGCGACAACTATATACAGCACAGAAGACGATTATCTTCACCCGAGACGTGTAGCATACAACAGCACACACAGCAGCATACAACCAGAATCTACTGCAGACAGTAGCACACAGCTCAGTTCAGCACTAGCTTGACTCCGTCGATTCCGACTCGGACTCGGATTACTGACTTCGACTTCTCTGGCAGCTGCAGCCCCTTTTATAGGTCTCAGGAGGCGGGGCTGGAAGCCTCTCAACCAATCGGGAACGTTCGAGGCGTATCTCGGTTCCTACTGGACGGATCGGGAAAATTCTCGAAGTTTCGGGTATAATCTATTTTGGCGCCAAAGTCGCCAAATTGGTCGCCAAGTTTGTCGCCAAGCTCTGGGACCCACTACACGACGCCCAGACTCTGTCCCATACAGATGACTGTAAAACATTCTTTCCAATGATGGAACCAACTATGCTGGGAAGCAGCATTACGGATTCGTAACAATATTATTCACTACATTTCCACACAGGATGAATAGTCATCCCAAAACTTCCTCGCATACTCATCACTCGCCTTCACCCCTTCTTCCTTCACATAAAATTGTAAACTTTCAGTAAGGCCGTGAATACATTGCATGGTATAGGTGAAAATTAATAACAAAATATTGATTTTTAGCATAAATACATCATTTTGATTGAAGAATATGCCTTTTAGAAGCCTTTTAGCTGCGCAAATAGCATCAAATTTGACACGGAGCTACAATTATAGTCACAAGATAGCATACAGAATTGTATCGATTTAAATCGTTGCGTTTATAAATTATTTCAGTTACACTCAGGCGAAAATACAAACCGACAGAAGATCAACCATTTGACCGATTTGGTTAAAAATTTGAAGAATATCTGTGTTTTAGATGTTAAACATATGCACTAAAATTTATCTATCTATGTCTTTTCATTTTCGACATATTGTTTTAACTTATATTCGGACAGCCGGATAGAAAGGATGAATATCGTGTTGATTTCGCAGAAAATTTAATAGAAATATACAAATGTAGTGCTGCAACCCTATTCTAAATTTCATCCGCGTTGCTTAAAGGGTTTCTGAGTTGTCTTCATTGACAGAGGAACATTATTCCAAAAATGTACTTTATGGACTCAAAGAAATCTGAAATGTGTAATTAATTGCATCAAAATCTCCATTTCAAAATATTTTCGCAATTCCAATATTTCCTCAATATTTCGCATACGAGAAATGAAAAATGATAGATTTCTGATGTTTCGCAATATTTTGCCAATCGTAGCTTTTTGCGTAGAATATTAAGTACATTTGATGTATCATAATTTTTTTTAAAAAAATGGATTTTTAAATATGAGCAATCGCTTATGAAATATTTTTCATAAAAGTGAGAAGTACTGAAAAGAAATAAAAACACACACTTTCTTAGTTCCGACTAAAAAGAATAATTAAAGATATCCCACCCTTTATTTTAGAGCACATAGATGCAACTACTCCATTTCATTGCTTCCAGGGAAAAAGCCTTTCTTCTGAACAACTATTTCTTTATACTATTCTCACCTGCATCTAACTTCTAAGCACTCAAAGGCCTGTCCTCGCTCTTCAACAACAGCAAATTCTTTTCTCTAGAAAAGAAAAATGGCAGACAAAAAAATCTCCAAAGCTTTCCGTTTCATTAAAAAAAGGTGAACAAAATTCTGAGTGAGAGCGAGCAATTTCAGCTTTTTAGAAAGTCCTCTGCCTTCTTTATTTTTATTTTCCTTTCATACACCGTAAGAAAGAAACAAAATTCTTAAACTTTCATCGAAGTTGTGGTCAGCATTGGTTATGTTGTCCGGTTGAAGAGGAAGAAGTCTCAAAGGAAGAAGATGGTCTGTCTGAAAATTGGAAATTGTGAGAAGATGGATAGCTCACGACAGAGTTAAACAACTTTGAAATTTTACTATCGAAGAACTGATGCAAAGCAGCAATTTTTTAAAAGAATATTTTTACATTATATGCTTAGATGAAAGTTTTGAAATATAGGTATATTTTAATAAACATAATAAAATTATTTTTATTATTAACAAGTAATATGTATAAAAAATTTTTTAAGTCAATTCCTACTTAGGTCAAACGAAAAAAAAAAAACATTTCATTTTAGTTACTTTTTACTAAATAATTACAATTAATATAAATATGTATATACATATAACAGAATTACAATATTAAGTGGCAAAATTTTTTTAATTCTATTCCTGCTTATTTTCTTATATTATTTATATATATCTTATATTATTTATAATCGGGTGTCGCGTCAGTAATCTCGGAGATTGATGACAAACTTGGTGACCATTTAATTAATTAATATTTGAAAAAAAACTGTATTAACATCAAGTGACATTCACTACATGCTTTAAAAAATGTATTTGAACTTGAGTGGATGAATAAAAAGTATTTTATTAACGATTGAAAATTTGAAGATATATATATAAGGAACTAATAGTAGAAATTGAGAAAAATACTATTGTAGCGGTTACAATTACTGCCTTCTCCTTTCTTCATAGGTGGCGCTACTATTGCCACCTATCAAGAGCCATGTTTTCCCATGATTCCTCATTCTTGTCTCTTGTGTTGTCCATGCTTGCCGTGTGAATTTGTTCTTCAATATGCTTGTGCAAAATGTTTGTGCCGTGGAACCTAACGGGCTAATAAAAAGTAGTTCCTGAAACTGATCTCAATTCTTTCATCCATGGCATAACACCTAATAAAGAGTCTCGTCCCTCTACACTATTAAATTTTACTATTAAAAGAAATGAAACTTTCAATTTAAAAAATTAGATATTATCGTCTCATTAAAAGTTTTACTTTCTTTTGGATAAACAGAACAATTGATTCAGAAGTATTAATTAAAAATAATTTTAACCTCTATTCCTAAATATCTAGTAAGTTTATTTATTTAATATGTCCTTCATTTTCCTTAATTGTATCTGTCTTTCTGTGTTAAATAGTTTCTACATTTACATTGTACATCCTAGTCAAATGTTGATCCAATTCCTATATGCTTTTCCAAATTGCATATTTGATTTTCTCTTAACACTATAATGTTATCTCTATCTGAACTAATAATAAAGATGCATGAATGTATATGTTTCTCCCTATGTCTCTTGCTAGTGTTAGCTCTATAGATCAGATTGATTTAACTACAATTACTAAACTTGTTGGATCTATAATTTAGAAAATGGGCAGTTCTGAGCGGCATTCTGAAATTTTAATTAAAATTTCGAACTTTTTCACCTTATAGTTCAAAATTTTTGCGAAACATAATATTGATTTTATAACATTTTAAAATTTAAAAAGAGTAATAGTAATTTATTTCTTATTCAAATTCTTCCAAATTTTGACAATTTTTTAAAAATATTTTCTAATGACTTTAAACAATAATTTTTATTTCTGTTTTATTAAATATAAAATATTAAATAATATTAAATATTAATTTTTATTAAATATAAAAGTTAAAGAATAAGATATTATAGATAAAAAAGATATGAGATTCAAGAAATCGTTAAGCCTAATGTGAGAAAAATAATGGCTGTGCCTTACGAAATAACAGCAGAAATATATAAAAAATTATGAATTTACTTACAGAAAATGATATTTTTATATTTTGACCAGTATGAGCAGACATATTGGGAAAGAAACTTCGCTCCCTGAAATCATAATTTTAAATAATATGGTCCAAAAAAATTAAATAATCATTTAATGCATTACCAAAACAGTAACTTTTTGAAACACCAGTATATCTTGGAAAATACGATTTCACAAAAAAAAAGGGGGGGGAATGTATAGATATTTTTAGAAATAAAAACGAAATTTTTTGGCTCCTTGAGGGATTATTTTCAATCAGAAATTATTCCTCAAATCTTCATCATTAAAAACATGTATTATTTTAAATTCAAATATTCTCTTTTTTTCTCATTAAAACCTTTTTTTACAGAGATAAATATAATATCTATCAATGCAAATAGTTAAATTATTTGTATAAATTTAGGTTAAAAGAAAAGTTAAAACATATAACCATAGCGGAAAATCTATGTTTCAAGAATGAGCGTGTTTAAGTATACGGGAGCTCATCTGCTAGATATGCTTTTAAGTAGCTCGTTTTCAGACAAACGAGAGCTTTCGCCGGCGAGATTTTAGCATATTAGATATGAAGTTCGTGATATTCATTCATAAAATTTCGGAAATAAGTGTATGTAACAAATTTAACAGTCTCCATGAAAAATTATCCAATATTTTCATAACTATCATAGTTATCATGAATGCATAGATCCCACTTAACTTTTAATTGTCTCATATATAAAGCATACAAAGTATTGTAGTCATCTATAAGTACTGTAACAGGTAATACAGCAAGTACAATAATACGAATTTTCATGTTTTCTTTTCCATCTCCTTGAGTCCGAAAAAAGCATTCTTGCATTTAGGTCTGTATTACTAAGCACATGATAATTTAAAAATATTTTTTACTAGATGGATGGCATTTGGTATGTAAACTAAACGCCAAGTTCTCATATTTCTTCCAAATTTTGAGCGGAATCCATGCCCAGGAAACCATTCTGACTCGTTTTTCGAATACAAATGAACATGATAACATCAAAATGTAAAAAGTTATATAAATAAAATTTTGGATGCAATTTTAACATCTAATCGAATCTGTATCGAATGTTGAACCAAATTCGTCCGGGTATTAATCATCTGGTCATCTGTAAGATTCGATAAATTTAAAACGAGATTATTCATAAATGCAACGATTTAGATTAGTGAAGTTTTGTTTGTTATATCGTTTTTAAAATTTCAGTCCTGTGAGAAATGCTGGTTTTAATCGGTAGGCAAAATGCTTCAAATTCAATACCTATTTCCTAAAATATACTACAAATACCCATGTACGTTAATGAAAATAAAAATCTGAGCACTACTGATCTATAAAGTTGCTCAAACTTCACAAATGTTTTTCTGGGGAACAGAGATAGCACAGTAATTTGTATTCGAGGAAGTTTCGAGGGAAACCCTGCTACTGATTTACTATCTTAAAAGCTATGTCATAATTTTAATCACGAACTTATGTAGCTGCTACAAGTGTCACTAAAATTTCAATAATTTTGTATGATATGCAAAATAATTCTTGAATAACTTATTAGTAATTATTAAATAATTTTGATTCTGATCTCTAATAATGCATACAGAGACGTTACAAATAGTAAATGCATTCACCATCATTAAGTGGAATTTATTAATAGGCATATAAGTTAAATTCAGCGTGATTAATTGGCTATTGTTAATACTAACCACGGTCATTATTAAGTATAACAGTTTAATCATATAATTTGTAACATATACATTGCACTTAATATTTAATGTCAGTTAATCTTTCGGAAGCGCGACAGGGGTTCAATGGACGAACGTTATGCTTTGAACACTAAATAAGAGAACTGAAGAAATGTCAGTTTTTTGCGAGAATTCTTGCAACTCTTTATATATTAGTCACATTATATTCAATTTAAATTAAATCTTTATATGTAATTTCATGTCCATGATTTCGCTAAATTGTTACACATTAAAGCCGTATTACTTTAATTAGATTGCATGTGTTCTGTTTATTGAGTATATCAACCTTTCTAATGAAGGCCAATCCCAACATATCATTCTTAAAAGAGTAAATATGTATTCGCAACTAACTTAAATATATATACTAATTCATCAATATTCTAAATTTTGCTTTATTGTAACTCCACTTTTCTATTCGTCAAAAAAAATATATAAAAATTTAAACAGGATATTTCATCTTTAGTTTGCAAAAATGGAAGAAACATTCCGGGATCAAATCATTGTTTCCCGAGATATAATCCAATGGGAAAATTGTTTAAATCTCTGGTAAAAAATGAGATAGATCTGTTGTTAGAAATTGAGCAAAAAAATTTTTGAAAATTATCGAAATTCAGAAACAATTTGCATGAATATTATGTTGAAGTTATAAGATAATTATATTTTAAGATGATGCAAAAACTACTTTTCTTTTGTAATATTTTCGGAATTCATGATAGAAAAACATCAAAATTTTGTTTTGCTTCTAGTTAATGAAAATTTGAAACAATTCCTTCCGAGGGGCTCATTTCCTTCGTCCAATGTATAACGTATGCCAAATTTGGTAGCTCTAAGTGAAACGGTCTGTCTTGTAGAGCACCACACATACGCACACACACATGTATATTTTTATTAGTAGTAGGGTTAACCAGAGTTAACCCTTCGGTAAAAGAAACAACCAAACAAAAAATCTGTAATAAACAAATAATGTCTATATACAACGTAACTGAGAATTTATTTTTGACTGGAAATTAATACTTGCCTATAATGCGACCATCAGTACAATCGTGCGTGCGTGACAAATTTCTATCAACTGCGGGTATGCTGTTAAAAGTTCAGCATATTTATTAAATTATTTCAAAAGATAAAGTCGATTTGCTCATTAGTTAAATGAGAAACTTTTATGTTAATTATTAAAAACAAATAATAGGACTTAAAGCAAAAGTTGACAAAATTATTTCGGTAACAATATAAATGTTGGAACGATTTTTTCCGGGAGTTTTATTTGAAGATGTCAAATTTTTCACCAGCACAAATATTTTTGGAAGGAAGAAATATGATAAAAGAAAATAATTATTGAAAATGTGGGAAAACAGTTCGTGATTTCATCACATACAAACACTGTACGCCACTAAGAATGATGGGAAAAAAATTTCAACTGGAAAAAACCCCGATATGAATCATTTTTCTTAAAAACTTCAAATCAATGGTCTGTGCTAATGTATTTTTACACATTTATAACAATGTACTACAATCTCTGAGAAGTGCACATTGCAGAGACATCATCTGAATCATTAAAAGGGTTTTTAAATTTCCTGAAATCAATGTTATATACGATTAGACGTGACATTTTCGTTACGACCCTTAAAAATGTACGAAAGCTCGAGAATAATTTTAAAAAAATATCGCCATAAAGAAACAAACAATAAGTTATTTTCAAATTCAAAATAATTTTCTGTATGTTAATCAAAAGTCAACTAAAAAAATTTGTTCTAAATAGATAAGCAATTACTATTGAAGATTAGTTTAACGTTTTCAAGTATATGATTTCCAGAACTTGTTTCATTTACACAAAATATATGAATGAATAACCATCTTAAATAATAAAATATCTTGCATGATATTGAGCTTTGTCGCAAATTACTTTTATTTGGCTAAACATAAAGTATGTGTGTTGAATCATCCACTGTTTTCACCTGAATAAGCCCACTGCGAATTCTTTTCATTAACTGAAACTTAAAATGAATTTTTAAAAAATGGCTAATTTTGGAGATAATTTCACCCATGCTTTAGAAATTATTCCAAAGAAAGAGACATTCTTATTATAAATAGACAATAAGATAAATAAGTAAATAAATGATAAATAGACAATTATTCAAATATTAAATGCATTGGAGCCGTAAGAACTTATTTTGCCTTTCTAAAACAATTCTTGACTTTATTTTAGTTTATAGACCTGTGATTTAAAATATTTAGACATATTACGGTTTTTAAAGAGAATTGAAAATTGGGAACCGAAAAAAGTTTTAAAAAAGGTATTCAGTTTGTGAAAAAAAATTATTTACCTTTGAAACGATGCGCAAGTCCAACGTTCTCAAGATAAAGTAATTAGCGTCATATCTGCCATCATGGCACTTTCATTTTATTAAATGTTAAGGTAATTTTTCTGGAAATGCAAATATTTGCATGATGGTTATTTTTTGCTCTTCTGTGAAATTCACAATTTGCCTGCCTACATTTTTCAGTCTTCGAATAATGATGTTCTCTAACAAACCACACTGAAGAAATCAGAAAAGTGTAGAATTGCTTATGAAGCCTAGGCAAATGCGGTAAAGACAAAGATATTATTAAACCGACAAAAGTCGAGTTCTGTAGATATAAAGAAAATTAATCGACGGACTTTCTGAAGCAAGCAATTGAAATAAGAACCCGTAAAAAATACATTTTTTTCCCTTTATGTTTTTCAAAATAAAGAAGGAAAAAATATATCTACTTTTGCTAGTAATGAAGTTACACCGCTCTGTCTTTAATTAATGCTGCAATAAGCAGAAAAATAATTAATATCACTTCGTACGCTTGAAATGTTTTAATTAAGTATTTCTTCAATGTGCAGCTATTGATATTAACCGCTTAATATTATATAATCAGCGAAATCAAACATAATTATATAATGTATCACCAAGAACATTGCTCCAGATGTGCGAGACATTCTGGACTTAAAGATGTTTGCAGCTCCACAACACTTCTAAAGTAATGACATCTGGCTTTTAAATCATTATAAATTGATATATAAATCAATACCGGTTCGTATTTTTGTCACCATGAGTGAAAAGTAATATTTCAAGCTGAATCTTAGTTGTAAAATAGGTATCAAAATAAGAGATTATTTAATGTGGCTGACTAATACTAAATGGGTATTTATCTATCGACCTATAGGTATATACAAAACGTTAACACACGGGGCATTAAAATCAGTACTACGAATGGCAACAATCAACTGTACACAAACCATCGCACGAATTTCCAACTACTCCAATGAGCGTCGTTAAGCTGCATTGAATTAAGAGTTCAATTTAACTCATTAACGAAACAATAAAATGTTATTAGAAATATTCTGGAGAGTATTCGCCATGTCATCAAAAATTCCATTTAGTCGAACATGCTAAAGAAACAAAAAATATGCTTCTAAGGAAAAGTATCATATTGCGCAAAAATAGGCTTAACTATTGGCAAATGGGTAATCATAATGATTTTCCTATATAAATTTATATGTATATCTTCCAAATAAATTATATTAAAAAAATTATCTTTGCATTAAGACTAAAAAAAAGTACTTTTTTTAATAATATCAATTTCATTTTCGTATTTTTTTTCTTTAATTTTAAAAAAATAATATTTTTAATTCAATTTGTTACACATTTGGTAGCAATCTTTTGAAATGTTGTGACGGGGTTCAAATTCGTGTATTCAATCGAGTGCTTTTAACTCCAAAATAAAATTTTCACTTCCGTTTTCAATTTGAAATATATATATTTTTGAATATGTAATAAATATTGTGAATATGAATATTAAATCGATTTCATATTTTTCAGTCGTATCAAATTTGTTTTCAAAGATAATTTTGTTTTTTAGTTCATTCCATATTTCTCATTTAGAAGGCCTAAAAAGCCACAATTGCCAAAGTCATCTGGTTTAAAAATATTTTTAACAATTGAATTTTGTTTATTGTTACGATTCGTGTTTTGTAACAATTACTGAGTGAATATAATTTTTATTCGTTTTTTTTCTTCCTTTATTCACTACACATATAACAAGCCAATAAAAAAAATCTACTTTATAGCGGATAGTGTCATTTTTAGAATAATTGCAGTACAATATATTCAAATGAAACCTATCAGGTATATTTTGTAAAATAAATTATTAATTACAGCAAATAAAGTTATAAAAGAAATTCAGATGTGAATTATGAAATCAATGAAAGATTTTCAAATGAGAAGTTGTAGCGGTTACAAATACTGCCTTCTCCTTTCTTCATAGGTGGCGCTACTAGAGCCACCTATCAAGAGCCATGTTTTCCCATGATTCCTCATTCTTGTCTCTTGTGGTGTCCTTGCTTGCCGTGTATTTGTTCTATGCCTTGTTTTTCAATATGCTTGTGTTAAATGTTTGTGCCGTGGAACTTAACCCGCTAATAAAAAGTAGTTCCTGAAACTGAACTCATTCTTTCATCCATGGCATAACACATAATAAATAGTATCGTCCCTCTACAAAGTTAGTTAAAGGTTAAAAATGGAATGTTACTGCGCAAAATTTATTTCTGTGTTAAAATTTTATCCGTGGCATGAACCGTTTCTTTATTTCATTTTAATGTTTTATAATGCTCAAATTCACTCTCCATTGCTGTTTCAGCATTTGGTGATAATATTTATTTTATAAATCGATTCTAGTGGCCTAAATAATATGTGTCAAAAATAGCATCGAATTCGGCGCAGTATTTTTTTATAATTACAGTATAGTATACAAAATACAGTATAGAATAATATGTATACTTTATAGGACTTTTACAGAGCGGTTTGTATCTGGTTTCAAGTGATCATGAGGGTTCTATAGGTTCAAAGATTACGGAATGTCTCTGGAGACGTTAATTAATAAAAAACACCCATACAAATGAGCAATACTTGATGAGTGACTAGGTATACGCTTGCTACGATGTGTAGAAGAAATTTTTTTATATCCTTATGTTGTAATTGGAACATCTCCCAAGTTCTTTAAGAAATCAGTAATTCTCGTTTGAATTACCGATGATTGTTAACGAGATGCTGGTAGAATCTCTCGGTTATCCAAAAGGTCAGAATCAAGGTGATTTTTATTTTTGTCATTAGCATTAATTTTCCAGTGTTTCAAATCAATATGCAGTTAATAAAATGAATTCAATAACGTCAAAAAATATTTATAATTCATTTCTAATATATTTAAAACTATACATATTTTTTGTAAGATTTGGAATGTTATACAAGTACTCTATTAGTATTTCTGTGAGCCTCCTCATCATGAATAAAGATGTTGCGCAGTGAAAAATAAAAGAATTTTTTAAAGAAACATCGAACTTTTCTAACTAATAGGGCCAAGAAGAACTACAATAAGTTTGCAGTTACACCCAGAAAGGAATATAACTTCCCAAAAGCAGCACATTCTTAAAGAAAGCTGTAAGAATTGTGGGAATTTTTTTATCAATTGTAGCCATTTTAATGTTCTAAAATTATTGTACATTCTACGCTTTCCCATCCAGTGATTGGGTTTAAAGCAACATAGACCAGGCCTACTAAGAAATACAACTCCCTTTGCTATCTTGTTTCGACATTTCTTTGCACTTTTCCCATTCTGATAAAAAAAATATGTTCGACAATTTTAAAAGGAAAAACCGTCTTTCTCCTTAAAGAGACGCCTTCAATTGTTCTTTACTTACAAAGTACAAAACAACGAACAAGAAGGTCTAAAAAAAGGGGGGGGGCAATAAAATAAAAAAAAGCAATGGAAGGTCTTACCCTGAATTTTCCTTGACCAAGATTCTTTAGGCTTAAGTATTTCCCTCTTCTACTAAATCCATAAAGCCACTTTTGTTAGCTGCGTTTTTTTAGAAAGTATTTTTTTTTCTTTTGAACCATTTTTAAAGGTCATTTTAAAACCATCCGTCACTGGCGGGAAATGCAATAACTTGCGTTTAGGAGATATCCATTCGAAAGGCCCAAAATAAGGAAATAAATCGTCTGTTTGGGTGACAGCAAAGCGCTGGGGGTGAGTTATCGCCCATTTAGCGCTTATATTATATAGGCGATCAAAACAAAGGAATGTACAACATCCAGGGTCAGAAACAGGGAGATGTAAGGCCTGGATGTGGAAACGGTGGAGTTTTAGTATCTTTTATTTCAATTTTTATGATCCTAACCTCTCAAAAGATAGTTCGAATTTCTTTATGATCAAAAAATTAAAACGGAAGGGGAGTGGTAATTGAAAACTACTAATGAATTTCCTTATTTTATGAATTTATGGCAATGCGATATCTAACTGTTGGAAATATAAACATTTTAAGTCAACCATCCAAATTTCATAAAAAAGGTTTTTGAAATGTAATTAGTGAGCTTATAGTGATAAAAAGATAAATTTAGTTAATTTTAATTAATTTATGTTTTCTAATTATTAGAAGAGACCTTAGAACAGTAAATCATTAGCGTCTCTATAGAGGTTTAGAATTTGAATGTTAGAAACTTAAGAAAAGTGTGCTGTGTCAGTTGAAATGTATAATATTCAATGAATTTCAAATTTTGAGTAAAATAGCATCCAAATGACACTCAAAATAACTAACCGAACATGTTCTCCCAAAGAGTTCCGAATATTGAAGAAATAAAAAATATACTCTTCTGTGATAACTAAAATTATTAGTTATATATTCATTTTCGCTTTTGAGATATAAAATAAGCCTTAAAACAATTTTTTATTAAAAAAGTAAAAAGCCAAATATTTTCTCTATTGCAAAAACATCAGCTGCAAAGCATTAATTTTCAAACCAAAAAAGTATTCATTGCTTGTTTGTTTTTTTAGATATATTAATGTCCCGTTTGAAGCAACACTAGGGCTATTTTGGGTCGGACCTCATAATTTTAAACCGCGGTCAGATGACGTGGACGACACCTGAGCTGGCACCCCCTCTCCACACAACACCACACCAACGGGAAGACGTTTAGGCAGGACGGATTTAACGTGCAACAGACCCCCTTACACGACGATTCTACGGTGGAATCGGGTCTCGAACCTGAAACCCTCCGGTTCAAAAGCCGAGACCTTACCACCAGGCCACCACAGCCCTTGCTAGTATTCATTTACAAATGTGTAGTAATGCGTTTTAATTGGTCAATAGTTTGACCTACTAGATTTCATTGCGTTTTATATAAAGAACGAGAGAAGGAACATCTTAAACGAAGTAGCATTATATAAATCTATTTTTCCATTTCATATCAGATATTTACATTGGCTGGATATCTTTTTAATAAAGTTTCCAATTAGATGATTTCAAACACTTGGGTAAATGTGTTAATATATTTTTTAAAGTTAGTTGAAAATTGTTTATTACAATATTCAACTGTAGAAAATATTTTCTGCAAGAAATATAGACGACAAAAGAAAATCCCCACGTTGAAAGGCACTGGCATAAATAAACAAAGCAATCCGGAATTTTAATCAGATTTGTAATGCATGTTAATTTTAATTAATATTTATAACTTTTCCCCCTTTTGATGCTCTTTGAGGCTTAATATCCTTTCAGTATTGTTTTAGCAACTTACGCTATCAAGATTTGTTTTGACGTCATATTTATAGCAAAATCCATACGCCCACATCCATTATAAACAGAGCAAAGCATTTCCCCCTGTAAATAACCCTTGAAATAGCCAAGTAAATAAATTGTACTAATGGAATGTTGAAAGGTTTTAATTCATATCCATACTAAGAATAAATGAATGATAGGCTGAATAATGTTTGTTAATTAGTCATGTATTAAGAACATAATATGTAAATTTATGTTATTTTTAGCAAAATTAAATAGGCATGACATTTATGTTCATCTTTTTCACTTTTAATTTCTTTAGGTAAACCTTTTGAATGTACAACATACTAAAAAATTAATGCTTATAATCTCGATGCGCTTCATTAACATAGTCCAACATATTTTCGAATAAAAAAAACAGATCTAGCAGGAATGATATATCATTATGGATGGATGACAACTTTTAGAAACAACTTTGAAATTGATAGTATTAATGCTTAATTGCTTGATAAGGTATGTTATATTAAAGTTATTTTCAAATTTATCGAAAGTGAATACTATACAAACATCATACCTAAACACGAGCCAGAAGATTTCCTGTCAGCTTATGTAATAACAATAAATTGCAGACATTAACGTTTTAAATAGATAATAAAATTACAAAATTATCTTTTTAATTATTTTTTCAAGCAGAATTAATATGGCAAGTAAATGGGTATTTAATCCTGCGTTGAACTTCGAAATGAAACATTTTGAAATGCAATTCTAATTTCTAAACTATTATATTATTATAACAATTTATTAATCGTGATATTTTACATAGTTTGAAAGAATTCAGTATTTTAAAACTACAGAGATTAAACTCGTGATATTAATTCATCATTTACATTTTGTAGAATCAATATTACTATTGTCTTTTATTTGACAAAAATGTGCTCTATAAATTTCCTGTAACACTAACAATTTTTTTCTAAAAACAATATGAAAATCTATCGCATGTATGTAATTATAATATCGCATTTATTGCTTGGCCAAAATAAATGCTTATTATAATCACTTTTATGAAATGTAAGGTTTGATAAAATGTTTTATTTGAGTATAAAATTATATAAAATTAGACCTAAAGATTAGATATATAATAGGTATTAGATTAGATTAGATATATAATAGG
>JAPMOR010050531.1:381335-432731 GCA_026543865.1 Argiope aurantia | reverse complement strand
GATCTTTCGCGCTATCTTCTGCTGAATTCGATTGACCCTGCATGAGATCAGACTCCCCGCTGTGTTTGTTGACCCTTATGTATTTCATGATGAGTGGGCGAGAAAGATACAATTAGTATGGCCTACTAGCAAGGCATGAATCGATGTTTCTGATAATCAGAAATATAATGAAATGATTTCTTGCCATTTGAGGAAATAATGTTTGTGTTTTTTCATGCAGAGGTGTGATTGAATTTTCGATTAAACTGACAGCATTTACTTAAATATTGAAAGAAAACGCTCAGTTTTTTTAAAATACCGAACTTATATTAACTTTATATCAAGAATACATTACAGGATCATTAGAAGCCTACTGCTCACAAATAAAAAGTGCCAATAAAAAGAAAATTATTTTTCATTAATAAAAGTTCAGTTATAGAAATTGTCAAATATTGTCAAAAATCATGCAACAATAAGTTTAATCACAAATTCCACAGCGACCGTTTCTTTTTACGAAATATATTGAGAATCCTGTAATAAGATGAAAATTCAATAAAGCTTAGTAATCTTTTTATATACTAATTGGTATAGTATTCTTGTTCGTGATGAAATTATTTTTCATATCTTTTTCTAATCAAAAATTAACTATTTTATTACTTGCCCCAAAACTTTTAATAAAACCTTTTTTTTATATATTTCAGTCTTTGTTAGCAAAAATTGACGGCAACATCTCATAGCAATATATTAAATGAGATGCTGAAATACGACGTTGCATTTTTTAAGCATCGTTTTTTTTTCAATATAAGTAAATAAAAAATTATTTAAATCTTTTTTTTCATGCTTCTGCTAATATGATTTTATTTTACTAATAGAATCTCGGACTCCGTCATATTGAATTCTTCCGCAATACTGCGCATGAGCAATGTGACATGAAACTTTCAAGAAATTAGAAATTTACTGCTTAATTAATTGTCGTTTAACTTTCTCTAAAATAATATACTTCAGAGTATTTAGGTACAAAATTTCAAGTAACTCAATATGGGAGTTTAGTTTTTAATTTCTGGCATGCGAAGTATATAGAAAGTTTTGTAATCGTGGAAAAATTCAAACTCGAACTTTTGAGAAATCACTACGTTTTAAACTCACTCTGAGTCCAAAAACACATTTTTAGCTTCATGTGTCCCTATCTGTCGGTCTGAGTGCACGATAATTCAAAAATGCTTTGAAACGGATGAAATTAGGTACAAGACAAAAATGTGTAGATTTAATTAATTTTTGAACGAAATCCATTCACAAGAAGTCTATCTGACGGCGGCTATTTGAGTACAAGTGAACTCTATAACTACAAAATCTAGAAATGGGTTGATGTAATTTGGTACACAAGAAATATAGATTCTTTTCAAATTTTCAATCAAATCTGTCAAACGGTTGCTCGTCTGCGGGTCTGTATTTTCACATGCATGCAAGCGTAATAATTTATATGATTTAAATCAATGTGCAATCAATCGTAGTGACTTAAATGAAAAAATTTCGGAGTGTCATTCTGTGATAACTATTGTAATTCAGTATCAAATTTTAATGTCAATTGGTAAGGCAAAAAGGCGTCCAAAATACATATTCTCAGGATAGTTTCAGTAAAAATGCTAGATTAACACCAGATATCTATATTTTGTAATTTTCTCAATGTCATCTAAGGTATTTGCTTGTAATGTAAAGCTTATCCTTAGTTGTAAGTATAATGCAAGATCCATATTTTTTGAGAAGGAGGGGAGATAAAAAAAATCTAAATAATATGAAAGTATAGAGGAGATATCTGCTAGTTTATAGCGGATAAGTATACAGTTTCAGTCATATACATACAGTAAGAATTCATATGTGAACATATTACTCCAATGTTTGAGACCGGAGTGCATATAAAATCATTCATTAATGTTCATGATTTAGTGCCTACTGATTATTTCTGTTTTCTATTTGGAAATCAATGAATCAATTTTTTTAACGTCGTAATGATATCACCTTATATTAATTGATATAAGAAATTTTCCCTGTCATAAGAGAATCTTTTATACCTTCCCTTCTTTATTTTCTCAATGATACTAAATCCCATCTCACATAACACGTGTCTTAACCCAAATGTCTTTTTTTCAACAAAATAGATGTTTTATTTCGTTTCTTACCAAATTCGGATTAGGAGGATGAAGCCATATCTAAGTTTCCTTTTCTGAGCTGCATTTTTTTTTCTGTGTACCTATTCCGACACACATAGTCCCTTTGAAAAACTCCTTCCTCCTTTTCATTATTTTTCTATTCGTAAAAAGGGTATTCACAATTTACTCCGAACTACATAATTTTCTAAACATGTAATGTGGCTTTAGTGTACCAAACATAAACTTAATATTTATTTAGTTAATTTATTAATTACATTTTTCCTTACATTTACACTTTATCTGTGGTACCAATCTATATATTTAATTGGATTTGCTTTCACATAAAATAATATTCCCCGATATAAATGTGGATTGGTTGTGTAAACGCAAATAGTTGTGGTAACATTTGTTTACAAATAGAACACTGTCTTACAATGATAAAATCAAATCAAAGAAAATATTTAGTTTACATTTTAATAAACATGGAAAGAAATTTTACAAAATCAACTTCTCTTGCTTTTTGGAATTAATATCATTTTACATGCATTTAAAGAGTAGAAATGTTTATTTTATAATGCATTATTTTTATTTAGTCAAACTGCAATCGATTTACAAAGCAATACAATGTTTTATTGTTATTTTGTTAGTGTATGTATCATTACAACCGCATTTACTACATGTTTAAAACTGTTTTGTAATATTTCATCTGAAATCATAATTTGTTTAAAAGCTAAAGTTTATGAAATGAACTTAAAATTCTGTTCTTAATTCCGTGAAAGAGGGGATGTTTTCTTGTAAAACAATATCTCTTTTACAGATTTTTGTAAGTATTTTTATTTCCCCCCTAAAATCAATTTAGATTTTATTGCTATGACGATGTAATAAAAATGTACTTTATTTTGCTTCTAATTCAAATAAATAGATTTCAATTTGTCAACATTAATATATATTTATCTCCATAATATCCAGGTTTTAACAAAAAAATCTCAATTATTTCATTTATTTTAAAATTATGCACAGTTACTTTTGTAACATTTACAACTGCATTGAATGAAATAAATTGTATAGTATTTCATGAATAATTTTAATGTTTTAACTAAAATTTTAATTTAATTAAAAGTGAAAATTATTAATATGATTTGCGAAATCATTCATTTTTGTTTTAAAACATTTCTTTGAGCAAAAATATTTGCTGTTATTAGAAAAAAAGTAGATATTAAAAAAATAATTAAAATCGGCTAAAAAAATTAATAAAAAAAATAATTAAATTAAGGTATTCACATTAAAAAGGCTTCTTTAAAAGAAACATTGTATTATGACACAAGGGAACAATCAAGTTCATTTATCTTTTATATTATATAAATTATTATATTATATATATTATTATATTAAATATTATTATTATATTATATTTTGGGATTGCAATACCGGTATACCGAATACCGGTATTTACAAGTTTAAATACCGTTTTTTAGGTATTTACTAGAAATTTTTAAAATTGTCTCTACTATATGTTCAGAGATCGTGAACATAGCAAAATTGTATATGTATTTATGTCTCCCTAACGGGCGAAATTAATTAGCTAACTAATGGCTTAATTAATTGCTTAAATCTAAATTAGCGAAACATGGATTATCATTGAAAGAAGATATTGTATCCATAACGACTGATGGGGCAACAGTTATGAAAAACGTTGAAAAGTTGATTGGTGTAAATCAGCAATTGTGCTATGCACATGGAATTCAATTAGGAGTAATAGATGTATTATACCAAAAAAATAAAGAACAGAAGAATCGAAATACTGTGGATATAGAAATTTCGAATTCCAACTTTGAAGAGAGTAAAAGTGAGAGTGATATTGGCAATGAAGATAATGACAATGCAATTGTTGAAGAAGATATTGCTAATGAGGATGAAATATTAACCCACAAGAATTGCTTCCTATAATTTATAAAGTTTGAAAAATTGTTCAAATATAAATTAAACGTTCCCCTATAAAAAATTATATATTACTAAAATATATACTAACTAAAAATAAAACAGAAAATATGTTAATATTAAATTCAAAAACACGTTGGAACAGTATACTCCTAATGGAACGATTTGTGAAACTGAGAAATCCAATCCAAAAATCAATAATCGAATCAAACCTGCAAATTAATTTTTCAGACAGTGAATTCGACTTAATATCTAGAAATATATCAGCTCTACTTCCAAAAAAACTGATTATTGAGACATTATGTGGGAGAGATTCTAATTTATTAACAGCTAATGCAACAATAAATTTCATGTTGCAGTCACTGAATGAACAGCACACATCACTATCTGAAAAATTATATATTACATTGAAAAATCGCACAGAAGAAAGGCATACCAAAATAGGAAATGTCTTATGATTTACATAGTTATTATTTAAAAAATGAAAAGGAAAAAGAAGAAAAGAAAATAACCAATTCAAATCTGATTGAGTTTAGAGTAAATTTTCTTAAATTTTTTATCCACAAACCTATCCACATTCAGAAGAATTCGGTTCAGTTATCGAAGATTATGATGACACTAATGTCGATAGTGAAAAGGAATTGTCTCTTGAACAAAAATTAGAATTAGCGATAAATAAAAAAAAATTTCAATGAACCAAAATACAATACAGAAATCAGCTATATCCAAAACCATCCGACGAGAAATCGATTCATTTGAAGATGTGGGATTTAGAGGTAAATACTTGGAAAAAGTATATCGCGCATTGCTAACAGTACCACCAACTAACGTAGATGCCGAAAGAGCGTTTTCGACATCTGGTAATTTTTACACAAAATTACTATTCGGGATTAACGACAGTACAATCGATGCATTATGTTTTCTAAGATCACATTTCAAAAATTTGTAATAGTACAACAGACTGAATAGTGATATTTACACTTTTTTGTGATTTAAATAAATAAGATGTTCCTTTACTTTTTTTGTGATTCTTCATATACTGTTATAATTTATAAGTTACAAATTATTTTTTGTGATATTTACTCTCTCTAATAAAACTGGCCAATAAAACAAAAAAACCCTATGTTTTCTTTCTTTTTCTGTGTTTTCTTTCTTTCGGTATAAAACCGGTGTCCCGGTATTAAGATCTAAAAAATACCGAATATCGGTATTGAAATTTTGGTCTGATATTGCAATCCCTAATTATATATTATTATATTATTATCTTTTATATTATATTATTTTTATCACTGATAGATAAAATCTGTTGATAGTTCTAACTATCAAAGGGGGTAACTAATCTTCTTCCGCTTTGTTCGTATAGGATACATCTATTCTCTAATCCAGTGATGAGGCCTCCGATGACAAACTCTCTAATACAACGATGAGGACTATGCTGATGAACTCTCTAATTCAATGATGCTGTCTATACTGACAAACTCTCTAATCGAATGATGCATGCAGTCTATACTGATAAAGTCTCTAATCCAAAAATGAAATCCATGTTCTTCACGAACTCGCTGTTACAACTCCTCACTTACCGAATAAAAAACGATCTAATTATATTACTAGTAGGCACATGCTTATAAAGAACGTTTGTGAGTAGATGAATCCAATCATGCTTCTAAATATATATAAGATTCCATGGGTAATGAGATTGACACAAGTATCAATGGGCATTTCAATAAAACCTGAGAACCATAAATAACTATTTTATGTTTATTTGATTGTTTCTGTTATCTGCTTAATGGAACCCTTTCCACCTCATTGTATTCCCCAGTCTCAATACAATTACTTTCTTTAACTTAAGCATATTATATTCTTTTCTCTTATTCTTTCTAAATGGTTGTTAACAAAATAATAGTAAAAACTAATTCTTACACTACATTTTTGGATCGAATCGTTCCGCAGTACCTGCAATCTCCATATACCTTTGACCAAATTCTCCCACTTTTTCAACAATTCCCAATCCTTCCCCGAACTACGAAGAAATAAAAGGCACCTTGGCGCTAACCGCCAATTAACTAAATAATTAGCCTCACAGCTAATGGAGATTTTGCCTAAGTTTTAGAGTTGCGAATTCAGACTTAAGTTTTATTTAGATAATAAATTAATAATAAGTCTCCTGCATTTTTCTTTTTCTCCCCCACAAAATTCAACTCCTTGAACTGCGTTTGTTAACACACAAAAGAATCATCATCATGAGTTTTAAGTGTATAAACATGTTTAGAACACTCTTTCAAGTGAATTTGATGGTTGGTTTTTTTCAGGGAAGTTTTTTGGCGCAAGAGCCATATTTGGCGAAACTGCTCCATGCATATGGTTAAAAGTTAAAATCAGTGACATAAAAAGCTGAAAAAAGTGGAATTTAAATGAGCTTGTAAGCAGAATTTTTTTTTTGTCGTATGTTATTAGAAGAAATACGGTACTACTCTTTAAAAAAATTCAGAAGTGTAGTTTTATTTTCATCTTTCTGTACTTCTGAAAACTTTAAATGTCTAAAGAAATGCACTAAGCGAACACATTAATTTCTGTAGGGAAAATCTGCTATCATGGCATCAATGGGTTTTTCATTTTAAACTGCTTTTTATTTTATATGCGTAAGAATAATAAACATTTTGATTACTTTTGCAATCAGCCGAAAATTTAAATTATCTAAAGTAAACGCTTTGAATAATATTGCAAGGAGATAATATATTATATACTGCAAGTTAATGGCTTTCCTTGTAATTTTTTATAAATTTCATTATTTGCATATAGAATTATTCATGTATAATTTTAGAAACAAATTTATCATTATAAAATACAATATTAAATAATAGGGAAAATGTTGGTGGATTTTATGCTCCAGAACATTTTATTTCCATTCTTTTTATGATGTTCATCTTAAAATGTTTGTGTATTTGGTATTTCTCCTCCCTAGTATTTAAATTTCTAAATGAAATTTAAACATTTAAATTTTATTTTTAAATTTGCTAGTTTTTAGTAAAAAATTATATTAAGAAAATGCATTATTATTAAATGCTGCATCGTTGCAGATCCAAATTGTTTATCTTCTTATGTCATTTATTTTTAACGATAGTCCTAAAATAAAATGCAATAAAAAAAGGCATTAACTGATATCATAGGAGTTTTATGACGTTATTAGAAATATTTCTGAATATGCTATAACACGGTATCCATTTAAAATTTTGTCTCCCTAAAACGCAGAATCCTTGGCCAAAAACTTCTAAAAATAAAAGTACCGTGTGCAAACATACTTGTCTAATTGCCTTGAATGCGAACGATTCATTGTTATTTTTTCCTGACAAAATGGTCTTCTGAGTAATGTCTGATATGGTAAATTAATACCATAATAATTAAAATCATTTAGGGAAAATTTGCTTCAAGCGTTCGTTATACTCGCAACAACAATAACCCCTGTTCATATGGTTTAGTTCTGTAGTAACGGGGTGATTGGATGCAGTTAAAAAAAAAAAAACTCTTTATACTTGTAGACAATTTTCAAAAACTTTTATTGTATGCAATTTAGAATCATTTCCAATTCAATAAAATATAAATTACTATATACAAATACGATGTATATAAAATTTTAATAAATATTGCAATCGTCAAATAATTTGAAATCGAGATTTTTTCTCATTCCAGGGCTCTTTGAATCCAAAAAACACATTTACATAATTATGAATGTTTGTCTATGAACCCGACCATTCAAAAATGCTTCGAGTTAGATGGTTAGAATTTGATTTGTGATTTTAATCCAAATTCGTAAATTTTCGCCAAATGTTGAATCCATTTAAAATCCATACCGCCAATTTAAATCCATTTAAAAGAAATCTGTCTATTGAAGTGCAAGTTAACACAATAATTACAAAACTCATAGTGCTTGATCAATAAAATTTGAATCACAATTTTACCATATACAGCTTAAAACAGTATCCAATTTGGAGCTAATTACGAGCATTATGCTTGAAAGCTCAGACACTTAGTTTACATTATCTTCTTACTAAAATTGTAGTTTAGCGCCAAATCTTGATTTTAATTAGCCAGAAAAGGCTCCAAAAGTCACATTCGGGTTTCTTCGTTATACTTCGAAACAAAAAGTATTTGCTGAAAATCTGTAACAAAAATTTGAGAGCTAGTGGCACTCAAGACTTTGTTCAGGGTCCACAATTTCTATGCGGAATAAGGAGTTCATATCAAAACATTACATTGAACACAGGATATGTACAAAGCTTGTTTATGATTTTGATAGTTTTCGCATATCATGTTTCCTACCCCCCCCCCCGTATATTTAATCATCTTTTTTTTACTTCATTCCCCTCCTGCAAAGGCATGTCATGATTAAATTTGTTTTCAATTTTGACTTCCAAAATTTAAATCTCTAAACTTTGACTCCATCTAAGGCAAATAAATAACATTTAAATCAAAACAATGAATTTATGTTAAAAAAGATATTTAATGTCTTAGAAATAAGAAATGTTTATCAAGTAATGTGGAACATCGATTTACACGAATTTTAAAATTTTATATTCATCCATCAAGTACAGACTTTCTTTTCCTTAACCAATTCTCGTGTGCAACGACAAAAGAATTATCGAACTGTTGAGCGAAAACATCGAACGGGATGGTGGACGAACCGAGCAGCGATGGTCTGAATATATTCCAGCCAAAGAGAATAATACATCCTGAAAAGATAACTCGCACCAAAAATGCTCACAAACGAAATACAAAAAGTGTAAAATACAACGAAAACAGAATGCTATGTTCCGCTTCAAGCACAATACTAGCGTTCTGCTATTTTTTCGCCTCTTTAAAATTCAATACATAACCTGGCGAATCAATAGAAGTCTGCGCGCATGTTTCAGCCAAAGATATAGGTAAGAGGAAAATGTTATGCCATGTGTCCGGGACAAACGGGAAAAGACTATCATTTCCTGTGGAGTAAGAAATCCGGGATATTGGAAAGTCAAACAACGAATAACCGAGGTTAAATGAAATATAAAAATAGTGCGATGAAAAGAAAGGAGCTTGAAAACGCACACAGTACCTTTCTTTTCTTGCTGTATGTCAAAGTAGATATTCCTACCTAAGTATATATACCTATATAAAGATGACTAGGCGATAGTAGAATTCATATAATTCAAATCTAATCAGATCTATACTATATAAGAGAAAGTCGTATTAAGTTTAATAATAATAAAATATTTCTTGATACCATTAGTTATTTATCGATATTGCATGTTGCTTTTTGATTTCATTGCTATGTTTAAATTCTAACCACCTTTGCTAACCATCTCATGGAGCTTATATTCTTTAGTATTTATGAGAATTTCTTAAATGAAAATAAAAATGTTAAATGATAGCTTCCTTTTTATATTAGATACTTAAAAAACCCAATACTGTCTAGAACGCAGACAATATATATCTGACATATATCCGAAAGAAAAAAAAAAATTACTGTTTCTAGAAACAAAACAATGAAGTAAAGTGTGCAATTATTTGCTCAGAATAAGCCGCCTTTGGTTGTGGAATTATTTTAGTAGAAATTGTAGAATTATTATTTAATTGCGATTAGCTATATTTGGAAATAGGATTTGATTAATAAGTTTGCCGAGATTAATGATTGAAAATAATTTCAATTAAATTTTTGTGTTTCCGTTTTTAAAATAGCTCCGTCGACATAATGCTTTAATTTTTATAAACAAATAAATCATACTATTTTGTAAGTTTTTATCTGCTCATTGTTCTATGCAATTCCTTTATTTTCTGAATATATCTTTATACATCCTTCACAGAAAAGAACAGCGCATTTAAAAATAGCCGATCTTTAAAAATACTTCATCATAATTTAATTCGGCTGTTAATTTTTTATTTGAATGTAGAAAAATTTCAAAAACTTTAATGAAAGTATGCCTTATGTTGAAATCTACTCAACATGAAAAAATTAACCAGAATCTTCTTATCCTGATCATCAAAAAAGGAAAATGAAACTGAATGAAATATTAGCATTCATAAAAAAATGATTTGAGTTTCATTTCAATGAAGAAATACATCGTTGTAAAATATGCTTAAAATACTTTTTTTAATTAATTAAAATAAAATAAATGCGCGTCAAAATATTTGGTATCGTTAAAAAGATTTTTTTTTTAATTTTACTATTATTTAAGTTAAAAATTTTTTTAATTACTTAGCTTTGAATTGTATGAGAGGTGTAAAAGAAAAACAGAAAATGATATGGTATATAAAATCATACTTTCAGTCAAAAATTGAATACTAATGCAAATGTTTGGACCAAAAAGGAATTCAAATTTAATTTTAATTAAAGAAATTAGTAGATGCAATTTTCTTCATATTTTAAAGAACATTTTGATTAAAGTGCTCATTGCTTTGAAGATAATAGGCTATAAAAATACTACTATTTTGTTTTTTTAAAAATTTCTTCCCTATCACTATATATTTAAAAAAGAAAAAAAGAAAAGAAAAGAAAAAGATTAGTTGGTCAAATTTTGTCGTCTTTCATTTCTTCCAGAGTGTTTGTGTTTTCTTTGCAATTTGTGCGACACCAAAATAAATAAAATCAGATTACTTCCAAATCCTTTTGAGTTGAAATTTAAGAAATCATAGCTATTTTTATAGTTTACAGTGAATTCAACTAAATTCGTCTCTAATTAGAAAGACATCATCCACTCCAAATCATTTCATTATTTAGCAGAACGAATGGCAATCACTTTCCTGCACATAGGAATCCATTGTTGGAACAGAAATGGAACTTGATTTCATTCCTTTCTTTTTCCGGAGCAAGTCAGGCAGACTGGAATCTCCCGCTTGACTTCTTATGTCACCCCTGGACCCCCAGGGGGCATATTTTCCTCCTCGGCCCCTTATATCCCCCCATTCCTTGTGTGTTCGCTTTCGACATGGCCGAAACGTTGTAGCTTTTCACGGCGGGTTGAATTCCCGGAATGGGAGAATAGGGCAAAAGAAATCGATGGAGGATGTTTCCACGTTCCTGGGTTATTCCAGAAGTTGCACTTCTTTCCTGGAACCGGCGCTGCCTTTTGTTTCCTGTGGCAACAATGGGGCATTATGTTATTTGTTCCTTTACCTTAGAGTTTACTTGAACGGAAATTTTGTGATAAAATTATGAGAAATAGCACAAAATCTTAGAAGATATTCTGGGTGTAAATGGTTTAAACAGAAACTGTAAAAGGGAGACAAAATATCAACTAAATATTCTTGGAATTGGAAAATACTTAAATCTTTCTCTATAAACCATACAAACACGCCGGAACTCTAGTTTTAACTCTGCTTAAAAGCTTATATATATGCTGTATCTTAAGTCTTGCATTTGTTTATTAGACTTCGGTGAGGTTATACAATGTTTCCTTTTATCATCCTTCAGGAGGTTTCTCTATCTTGTATTATCTATCACATACTCAATAAAACTTGTTCCGTGATTTTTATGTAACTACAGGCATCAGAGAGATGGGATGGCGTTATACCCTGTGTCATTGTAATACCAATATTTGAAAACTGTATTTATTGCTGATGAAGATAAGCAAGGATTTCTAACTTCAAAAACATTCGAAAGGTTCTCAGATCTTCCTGTGAAATGATAAGAAATGTTTCCTTGTACCCAGATAAAATATAGTTTTAATAAGACTTCTTTGAATTGATTTAATTAAAATGATCATGTTAATATATCAAGACGCGAATATACGTCAGAAAACTCGACCCCTAAATTTTGGTGAATCCTGGTATTCTAATTTTTCATCTGCTGTAAAAAAGCATTTCTACCATTATGTATAAATCTTTGATTTTCTCTCTTTGAATTTATCCTACACGAATGGCTTCTAAACACTTCGTTCTTGGCGTATTTGGTAAATTTAATTTTTTTCAATGTGATCTATATAAAAACCAAACAAGTGCTGCAATAATTAGTATATTTTAGTAAAGCTTAAAAATAATAAATGAAATCCATTTTAGATTATATAATTTTATTGAGCAAATATTAATAAATATAATAATCAATGAAATTAATTAATCAGTTGATCATTACAAATCTTGGTAAGCTGTAATGGGCATTCAACAAAAGCTTTTATATCATAAATTCCTAATTTTCAATTTTACAATGACTATATTATATAAATTTAAGTTATTCTGATTAGATATTTTTTACCACAGGCTCATAGAAATTTATCCCAAATGAGATTAGAGTAATCTCTACAGCATGACACAATAGTGATTGCTATTCACAATAACAATTACGCTTTTTTGATCTAAATATATTATACCAACGCATTCAATTTATCAATTTTATACCACATTGTAACTACTAGCCCAATGTATTAAAATTATCAATTGCATCATACTGTGATTTCTTGATCAAAAAGAGATCCTTGGTTACCATAAACTTTATGCGGATATAACTTGTCACCATAAATCCCCAAGTATTTACGATAGACAAATATTTTTTCTTTTTTTTAACAGTGCCTGAAATGCGAAAATGCCTCAGCCAAGTAGCATCCCTCCTGTATACTCAACATCCAGAAAATTGGGATGAGTGTGGGCTTCTTGACCTCTTTCCTTGACCACTTGCGGAATCACTGCTTTGCAAGAATGCCATTTCAAATCTCGTTTCAGAATTCACATCGGTACGAAACTTTAGTGGGTCTGCATGTTTCCATGTAGGATGTTGTGAGAATTGTTGACAATAACCGTATTTGGAGGTCCAATTACAATCCGGCATCTGTCAAGAAATATTCACTTCAATGATGAATCAGTTTCTCTGAATTTAGAACCCAAAATTAAAATGGTTGTTTTGTCAGTAGAGACTGCCCAAATCCAGGTTTTAACATTAAAACATCCGTGCTAGAATCGTATATAAGTTTTATGATCACGTTCTTAATCTTCTTGTACAATCGCTACTTTATAAGAATGCCTTTATAATTTTAATCGGAATCGCACATAGGTTTTTATGACTTTTCTTGTCTTCTTGGGTATTGATCAGTTTAAGGTATACATTTTTAGGTCTCATTGCAAAATTCTTGACACTTTGATAAGATAACCGCGATAAAATCACATGTTTTCGAATAAATCTTGATGATATTAGCCACATTTCCTGATTCCCCAATACAAAATTTATTTCACAGAATTTGGGCAACGGAACATATGAATGATTGCTTAATAAGTCAACCATCTAACTCTCCAACCCTCCCGAGGGCACACGGATTTAAATCATGAAACTGAATGACCGGACCGCAGCTACAGCAATTGGCGGGAACTGTGGTTGAGTCCTAAGGGCAATCACCGGCCACGGTACAACCCTTCCCGAAGGAAGTACGTCCCGTCATCGATGGGAGGAGTTAGATCCCCCACCTATTAGTGTTCCCTCCAGGGTGGCGAGATCCACCCACCATACCGGAAGCATCTCCTCCTCATTTCGAGGAGCCCCCCGGGGGGTAAATGATTGCTTAATAAAGAAGATATCGACGGATCACTAAGTGAATGTTAAAAGCATACTGCTTAGCATTGGTAGAACAACATTGAAAAAAATTTGTCTTGCAAAGAGAGGGTAATGTACTGAAATTTTGCACAAGTAACTATTTGACAATACATTCTTTACCTGTAATCATTAAGGTAGGATGAAAGAAATCATTATATAGTATCTTGAGATGCATAAAACACAGCTCATGCTACGAAGCTACTCTCCTTCTATATTAGAATGTGCTTTTTATAAACCCCAGAATTTCTGCACTTTAATTACGTTTTTCTGTTGAATTTAAAATGATCCATTTAATCGCTCGATTGAGGCTCAATTACAATTCAAAACCCAGGCTATAAATGTTAAAATTTGGAAAAATAATTCCCTAAAATTCTAAAATAAATATACCTTACTGAATTATTTTTAAATTTCATTTTTCTCTTTCCTAACCATTTTCAAATAAATATTTTCATTTCATAAATTTATACAATTCAAATATTTTGATTTAAATATTTTAATTTTGTACTATTTCAAATAATTTAATTATTTTTATTGTAATCAGCATTAAAATTTTAGATTGTTTTCATAATTATATTTCTCCTATGAAATAATATTCTATAAAAACAACCAAATATTAATAAGAATACAGCATTCACTTCGTATAATTTCGAAACAAAGGATTCTACTTCTAAACATAATTTAATTCCATCAGATTTCCCAGTTGAAATCCAATCTCAAGTGTTTAACTCGTCAACTATATCACTGTTTCAACACAAAACTGGCAAAAGCAGGCAGAATTAAAGCAACCCTTTCAGAGTTCTCACACAGCTCGGCTTTTAAAATATCACTACAATTAAGAAATCTGTTTGGGGTAAGGAATTCATTCTTTTAACACGTGTATTGTTTGGAGCACCTCTGCTTAAAAATGAATGGTCTTAGTTCCAGAAGCAATTTTCGAGTGCACGCGATGGTTTTGAAGCAGAAAGAAGATTTTAATTAGAAAGTAAACAATTACCGACGGGTAAATAGCGGTTTCGGCTTGAAAAAGTAATAATATAATTACAACGAAATTAGGTTGTCTAGAATACACAAATTACATTAAATTGTTTCATTTTTCCTTAAAATGTTGCAGACGATTACAGATGAAGCATTTTTGAGTCATTTCGCTATTTTGACAGTTGCATTTTAGGACTTGATTACCTATTATCGAAATGTTTTATTGATTATGTTATGGTTATTATAAAGGTCTTAAATGATCGGCTGATATGCATGAAATATTAATTGTATTTACATTCAATTAAATATCATGTGAAAAATTTAATATTCAGGATTCCCTTCTGAAACTATTCTTAAGCATAAAATTCTGACATAAATTAAGCCCATATTAATTTAATAGCTTGTACACCTGATTTATTCATTGCGTATATGAACCAATCCTAAAAAGAATAACATGATTTAAAAATGTAATTGTCCGGTTAGCAGCATTGTAACTTCATTTCCTTATTGGCTTAGTAATCTACACAGATATGAAATAGAATCATTCTTCATTAGCTTACAAAAAGGAGTTAAGGGGAAATCACTTGATTTAATATTTGACGGAGCAAAGAAAACGTTTTGAATTTAATGGCAACATTGTAATCTGTTCTTGAAAATTAGATTTAAAAATTTTTTAGTTTAGTTATATTAACGTCCTGTTTTGAAAGCAACACTAGGGCTATTTTGAGACGAGCCTCATAATTTCGAACCGCGAGATTGACGCCTGAGCTGCCTCCCCCTCTCCAAACTCCTATACCATACCAGTGGGAGAACATTTGGCCCCGTCGAATTTAACGTGCAACAGACCTACTTACAAGTCGGTTCTTCGGTGGGATCGGATCTCGAACCTGAACCCATCCGGTTTCGAAGCCGAGACCTTACCACCAGGCCACCGCGGCATAAAACTTTCTCGTACTCCCTAATAAAGGTTTTATTTTCCTCCCTCTGTATTAAATTGCTGAAACTGGGAGGGCAGCAAATGCCTTGCATGACTTTTTTTTTTTTAAGAAATACTAATGCTTGGTGTGAATATACACCTTTTTACACCATCTGTTTGTGTGATCCCTGGCAATATTTTAGAGACTTAACTTTAGTATTTAGCAACAGGTATCAGAAAATCGATTTTATATTTCCTTTTAGACAAATATTTTAAGCCGACTAAATCCAAATTTTCACAAAGAATTGATCTACAATCACAAAATTGCATACTAAATTTCGTATATTTAAATAATAGCTTCTTGGAATTAATTTTTTTATATGTTTGTGAAACCATAGACCAAAAGAAATTCAACCCTATATGGATTTGGTTCCAAATTTGATAGGTGTCTTCACTTTCGATGTTAAATTCATGTAATTAATTTTAACCATTTATTCACCTTCGTTTTATAGTTATGACGTTTATGTTATCGTTTTATAGTTAACTTATATTCGGACAGCCAGGCAGACAAGATCCTCTGATTAGTCTTCGCTCAAAATACGAAAGAAATCTACATATCTCATGTCAAGACCACATATCAAATTTCATTAGTCTTCTTCAAAAAATTTTGGAGTTATCTTTGGACGAGTAGATAAATAGACAATGTCAAACGTATGCTTTTCGATATCAGAGAAATGTAAAACGTGCATATTTTTCAAGATCTAGAGTTTAAATTTTTGACATTTACGATATTTTCTCTATATTGCGTATTTGAGAAAGTAAAAATACATTAAAAAATTTTACAAAATTAAAGAAAAATTTATTATTAAGCTGGAATTATTTAAACTTGTTATAAAAATATTTTGAATTTTAATATGTTAGTTATAAAAGTAATTTTTGTAGTAATAAATTTTCTCGAGATATCACAGAATTTTAATTAATTAACATTCAATTACATTTCATGAAAATCGTTCCGTCTTATATATTCATAACTTGCCGGCGTCCTGGCATATGGGTAGCTCGTCTTCCCCGTGATCTGGGCGTCCTGGGTTCGAGTCCTGGTTCGGACATGGTTGTTCTTCTGTGTTCTATTTGTGAAGTGTGTGAATGTGCCCCCTTTAAAAAGGGATTGTGCAAGCGAATGTGCAAGCGAAGTAGCTAAGTCGTACTCTTGACCCTAGTTGGCGCTTCTGAAAAACAAGAGACGCTCACTCGGCTTAAATCTCTAACGGTCAGCGGGCTTATAAAGTGCCATTAGTCGCACAACACATATTCATAAATTTCAACAAATCAGATCAATTCGCCCTTTCCAGAGTCAACACATATACATACATTCCTCCATTATTATTAGAGATGAAAAATATCTTTCGAAGGACGCTATTGTAAATTTCCTACTTGTTTTGCGTAGTGGCAGAGCAAAATAAAAACCACTGAAAACACTTTACAGGGGTAAACTTTAGACATAGAATTACCATATTTGGTTCATTATTACTTTTTAAATATTATTTATTAAAAAAGTTTTTCTTTATAATTTTAAATCATTTTTAAAACGCTAATTAATACGAATTTTTTTTCAAAAAACATCATTTTACCGGCAGTAAAGTCATTTCCAATCCTCTTAGATAACTTTTAATTTTTTTTTCAAATATACTAACTTTATCTCTGTATAGTACAAATTTTAATCTTTTAAAATCAATTTAAAATATTTTAAATCGATTTTCATAACTTATTGTCGTTTTAGATTTTGTATTCATTCCCAGATGTATTGTAACAACATCAAACTCATCTTCTGTGTGCACGTTTACGAGCTATAATCAGAAGTAAATTTTGACAATTAATATAAATAAAAGTGTATTTTATTGCGATCCTAAGTTGTTTCAAAGATTCTAATTCTTTGTGCATATTTATCTTCTCGTATATGAATACGCAATGAGAAAGTATTGTAATCGTCAAAAAATTGATGGATCTCAAACTTTCAAAATTTTCTCTTAGGAAAAAAAGACATTTTCTGAATTATGCCTCACTCTGTACAAGCGATAACGTAATCACGCTCTGAGCTAGATGTATGAAAATTGTATTTTACATCAAATTTGCAGATTTCATCAAATTTTAATCCCTTTTGATTTAAATCCTTTTGAAAGAACCAAAGGGAACTGAGCTAAGAACTAAGCTCAAATCATAGCGCCCAGAACCATTCACTTCTCATAGGAGATATGGCCCGTCTTCGAAGTCGAAGTGAATCGACCTCACACCATTTCCATTGTCATCAGAGATGCTAGAACCAACCATTATACCATAAACGTTTTATCACAAGACTTCAGCTGGTGCCGTATGTTAGTGGGTAAACAAATCTTGACAATAACTTACAGTCACCCTATATATATATATTTAAATGGAAAAGATCCCACTTATATTTATTCTCAAAATTTCTTTTTTCAGTGATAAGATAGACTTATATTTATAATATCCCACTTATATTTATTCTCAAAATTTCTTTTTTCAGTGATAAGATAGACTGGGAATATAGTGAGATTCTTTTCTTGTGTCAAATCGTATATTTCAATGGAATAATTCGTGTCATGAAAGAAGACAGGACACGAATGTTTCGAAATGATGTAATGCTATGCAAAGAGCCACAAATGGCTGGAGAACTACAGTTTGCCAATCATGACAAGAAATGCAAGGCTAGATTACTTCTCAAGCCATTTACTTCAAACATACAATCCACAGCAGTAACATTCCTTTCGACATTTGCATTTCCACCACCATTTCTCAAATATCCTTCCCTCCCTTAAATATGCACGCTTTCGTCTTTAACTCCTCCATTTTTCTAAAACTCCTCTACTGAATAAATATTTTTCGAAGAACGTAACTTCCTGCCCCTGTAACGTCCGAATGTTCACAATTACGACCAATTGTAGCGAACCCTCGCAATAAATCAAAAGTAAGGTTCATTATTCGATGTTGACATTCTAGAACATTCTGGAATCGAATCCCTAAACACGGTGCGCTAAGATGAATCGTCTGAGGAAATTATTGGTCTGAATTCCAAAACCCAAATTAATGGCTTTCAAGCTAATAAACGAAACAGTTTGAAGCAAATGAATGAATGGAATTTAAATTTGTTGGGTGGCGGCTTTGAAATGAATTGAGTGGAAAGCCGAGTCGAAAGTTTTCACAGTAATGGAAAATAAATTATTCTCCCTGAGTCACGGATATATTTAGGTGCTGTAAGCTAATAAGGCAGAAGAGCTGTACTGAAACTGAGATTTCTAATGAATGATAAAATTCACATGTCAGGAAATTATTTGTGATAATTTTATAATATTAATTTACTGATAAATTTTAAAGCATATTAATTTTTCTGAGTTTTGAATGAAAACTGATTTTCGAGGCCAAACACGATCAAATATTTAGCATCGTTTGTTCAAGGAATATCTTGAGATAACTGAAATTATTGTTGTAGTGCTGTGCTTAGACACCACAACAAATTTAGTATCTTTTTTTGCAGTTAATTCACCTATTAGATAAGTTGAAAATTAAATCCAAGGTACAAAAATCTCGTAAAATGTGAATCTACCGTATGAGTAAGAAACTATCAACCAAAAGTTAAAGCAATCTTTATGAAAATAACTTAAAGTAAATATTTTCTGATTCAAATCTAATAAAAGAAAATTGCATTGTATTTAGAGAGCGCTAATGCTTCTACATCTAAAACATAAATGAACCTAACCAAATTAGAAATAAATATAAAATTTAAATGCAGTAATGAATGAAATGGAATAAATGCCTGGGGGTCAAAAAGTCTTAAGGCCGGTTTCATTCCTTCTTTCTTTCTTTTTTTTTTATTCTGTTATTTTATTATTCCTAAAATTTTTGTTTTCCGTCAATCTGTTTGCTAATTTTCCTTTTTCATTTTGAGATCATTCTTGTCATGTGTAATTGTATAATTTTTGTATGTTTTTACAGTTCTTGATTATGAAGATGCTTCTATTAATCCATACAACTTAGTCATATGGCTTGTAAAAACCGTGCAGCCTTATGGATTCCACTTCATGACCGCAATTTTAAACTGTTTAAAAGGCCACTTTTTCTAGTCATAGCATATTAAAATATTTTTAGGTTTGAGAGTGGTTTAAGAGAAGGAATTCGTTTAAATTGTTAGATAAATTTAATCTGATTTATTAATTATTTTGATTAATTAATAATTAAGTAACAAATCAAGATACATAATTTTGTATGAGATAAGAAGCTGAATTATCTAGGATTTTGTCTTACTGAAAAATTTCTGAGAACTGATGCCAACTTGCACAACTTCATTCCAAGATTGATTGATTGATTTAGTGATAAGAATACTTAATAACACCCTAGAAAGAATTTAAAAAATCTTCAAGTTTATAGTTGCAGGAGAACGGGATAGCGTTTGGTAAGATAATAACCATCATTAGCTAGATGGGTGAAATTTAATATGTGGCTTTTATATTAAAATGGTCTATTTATATAAAAGTTTCGTCTAAATCCTTCAACAGGAAAGATATTTATTTTTGTTCCTAATAATATTAAATATATCGCAACAAGATTTTTGTAATTGTTGCGAAACTTTAATACTGTTTCTTTGCACAACTGCTTCATGATAAGAAAAGAGTTTTGCAGATAGCACAAACAGATGCCGAATGGATGCTGAGTCAATTGTTGGCGACCACCTTGGCGACCATTTGTCGACTTCAGGCAAATTTGTTGGCAAGAATGATGGACCCGAATATTCGAGAATCTTGATATCCCCATTATTACTTGATTTCTGCTGTTTGTTTTTGAGAAACCAATGCCTTATCGTGGAAGTTATGAAAATGATGGAGCCCAGAGAGGAATAGTTGAGTTGAGCTCAAGTGAATAAAGTGAATAGTCGAATGAATTTTCTCTTTAAACTGCTGTTGTCTTTGCGCTTTGTGCTGAGTTGTGGCTATTTATTTACGATTGTCTGCTTGTGCTCTGCCGATTTTTGTAAATGTTGATTTGTGTACCTTTCATCTGTGTTTTGTATTTTCACGTAAAATAAGGTATCATTATAAGTTGTGTTTTTCTGTGACAATATTAGTCAGTATACAATGAATCAAATCTGGCACATAAGAATGTACCATACTTGAAAAAAAATTCTTAAAATATCCGCTTACATCCAAAGAAATTAATTCATTTTTAATTTCACCTATGTATTTTTAATCGCAGTCATAGACAATATTACATATGCTTCCAAATATTTCTTTTCTTCATCTGGATTTTAATATTCATTCTACTTTATTATGCCTTACTACGAAAGAGTACATAATTCCGTAACCAAAAATATCATTCGCTGAGCTCTTGCATATTTTTTTTTAAATTTCAATATATAATTCAATACTCGTTTATTCAATTTGCGCTTTAAAACCTGATTAATGTAACATCAATTAGTATTTTAATTAATTGGAAAATCTGCCTGTTTAATTCAATACACCAGCCTTTCAAATTAAAATAACCAATGAATAAAAATCTAGTGAAAAATATATGAGTAACGTTATCATTTTAGATGAAGTTTTTAGAAACATGATCTACATTATCTAAACTCTTCTATTTCAAGAATCATTAAACAATGAATTCCATACAAATTCTTATTTATTTTACTTTCAGTCCATCCAGTCTTCGAATATTACAAATTTATTTATTCTGTTGCAACTACTTAATTCTTCCATTACCGTCTGGAATATGAATCTATTTTATTATCTAAAAATAATTTTTATCGTTCATTCGTTCCCTCATACATGCTTTAAATTCGAATGGATATGATTTTACAAATCATGGATTGGCGGTGAAAAAAATTCCAAACATTCATACGCTCCGAGGGCGAATATCTTCATTCATTTCTGCTCCATTTGTTTCCGATTACTTTTCACTTGGCTTAGAAATAAATAAATAAGCTTCTCTCTCTCTTTTCGGTTGTCTTTTTTATGATTCCAATTGCATTGCATCGACTTATATGCAACGGAATGGTAATAATAAGATTAACATGAGATGCTCCAGTTGCAATCCATTAATACGAATCATTCAAGTTTGAGGTCTGATTCAATGGTTTTTACATTAATTGGGTTTGTATCAGAAAGCGTATACTTTTATTGAAATACAAGCTAGTAAGATGTTATTTGGCTGATTTTCCAAGAATATATAAAGTTTAATTATTATGCCGTATATGAAAAATTATAGAAGTTAGCTTAAAATACTTCTTAAATCTAGATCTTGAATATGCGAAGTAGTTGTAACTGAAATAAAAGATTCTTATTTAGAGAATTTTGCAATTAAAATTGGCTAATGGATTATTAGTAATTTGGTATATGGACTACACACCAGATATGCTAAAGAAGTCCCCCACCTCTCCAAAAAACGTTCAAAACTATCAATTAACGCACATTGCGAAATATAATAAGATGAATTCAACCTTGTTTAGTCAGCTATCATTTCATTAATGAAAAAAATTCTGATTTGCATACGTATAAAGAAAAGTCTGCTTCACAACTGGTTAGAATAAACGTTAAGTTTGTATTCAGGAAATTCTGGCTGTATTAAAGACAGTCACAATAACACAACGGGTATGTTATTGCAGCGGTCCGTCAATTTCGATGGATCAAGAAATTATTCTATGAACTCTAATGAAGGAGAAAAGGGTTCATACCATGATTATACTATTTGAAATAACCAAGAAATCAGGGACTCAACATGGAGGCTGGTATAATAGAAAAACTTCGAAGTTCATTAAGGGCATTGAGTGACAATAGTATTAATGAAATGAAAACGATTGATTATGATGTCACAGCAACAAAGTATGGAAATGTTGTGTTATCTGCAAACATGAGGTTTACATTCATATTAGAATCGGGTGTATTAAATCACAGTAACGAGTCATACCGAAAGATGGTCATTTATTACTTATTTCACAGCAAATGCGCTTGTAAAGCAGAATTTCCATAATTTTTCAGTTAAATTACTTGGATCTTTTGCACAAACTTAAGATGTAACGCATTGTTCAGGAATAGAATTTTTCAGTCGTTAGATAATTAAAATAAGGTTCCTACATTCGATTAAAAGCAGAAAATCTGAGCTTTAAAGTTTGGTAAAATTTAGTGTTTATTTTTACCTTTTTTTTTTTATTTGACCCGTTGCGTTAAATGAAAATTCAATCAAAGTAGTAATTGGTCTCCTAAAATTAACGCAAGATTCAAATTTGCCACCATTTCTGAAGTGTTAGCAATCTTATTAAAAAAAAAGAAAACATTTGACAGCTGATAGTTTAGAGATGGTAAAAATGGATCGTTATACGTTAGAGCATATTAATGCAAGATTTGAATTAAATAAAAAACAAGGTTTTTATTAATTTATATTTTTATTGAATAGTTAAGTACACAAGATAGGATTATATACGGAATAATACATAAGGCAAATGGCCTCCACGGCTTTGCTGGCAAATGCGCACTCTTTTGTCGAAAATTTCCATGACCATTTTGCATAAAAGGGGCTGAATTTCGTAGATGCAGGATTGCATTTCCTCCTTCAATGTACACCTGCTTGTGGGCTTTGGCATAGACCTTTGACTACAAATGACCCCATAAAAAAATCCAATGTTGTTACATCACATGATCTGGGGGAGGAGGGGGCAGTTCTAAAATTAATAAACTGTGGCCACCAGTCTCATTATTTTTTAAATATTGATCAATAATGAAAATACGTTCTATCGTAAAACATTCCATTTTTACTAACCCCAAACTATCAGCTTCCAAATTATTTTTTAATAGGGTTTCCAACACTTTACTGCACGAATGGTGGCATCTTGCGTTAATTTTGGGACACCCTTGATAAGTTTTCAATATTTTGCCGTTGATTGGCATTTAAAGACGCAAATGAATAAGAATTTCTATAATTAAAAACTAATTTATTTTCTCATACAAATTAATATAATCAATAAGATGACACAGTAGAATAGTCTGCTTTCTCTCAAAATTCACAGTGCATTTAACAAAGGAGACAAAAGGTTTATAATATATTAAGACAAAATGAAAAAATTATCGAATGTTTACCTCTATAGCAAAGGGATCGAAATTTCTAAAACCATCGCAAAGACGGCGAAATTTGCATATAATGTAACGCTCCAAGCGATAAAAATGTTCTCTCTTCATTAAGCATTTTTTTAAAGATTTTAATAATACTGACTCTTAAACGCAGCAAATCATCATAGAGAATAATACATTAATAATATAAATCAGCGTTGATTTAATGATAATAAGAAAAGGCAATTTATTAAAATTGCTTAAAAAAGAGAAAAGTTAAACTTTTTCAATTATAAAGATATTGTTAGAAACCTGCGATTCAGCTTCCCAGCATAGTTTATTCCATCAATAGAAAGAAAGTTTTATAGTCATCTGAATGGGACAGAGTCCAGGTGGCGCGTCAAAGGTCCCGGAGCTTGGCGACAAACTTGGCGACCTTTGGCGACTTGGCTACGAATTTGGCGACTTTGGCGCCAAAATAGATAATACCCGAAACTTCGAGAATTTTCCCGATCCGTCCAATAGGAACCGAGATACACCTCGAACGTTCCTGATTGGTTGAGAGGCTTCTAGCCCCGCCTCCTGAGACCTATAAAAGGGGCTGCGGCTGCCAGAGAGTCAAGTCCGAGTCGGGAGACGACGAAGCCAGTAGTCGGAGAGACGTTGAAAGCGACAGAGCGGAGCAGGCGGAAACGACGGTGAGCAGCGACTGAGTCAAGCTCGTGCTGAACTGAGCTGTGCGCTACTGTCTGCAGTAGATTCTGGTTGTATGCTGCTGTTGTATGCTACACGTCTCGGGTGAAGATAATCGTCTTCTGTGCTGTATATAGTTGTCGCTTTTGTGCTGTCCTGTGTGTCTTCGTGTAAATAAACGTCGTTGTTTTTATTCTACTTCTGCCTGATTATTGAGCGTTCTCCACACCATATCACTCCCACTATCCAAACGAACCCCGGTAAAGGAAATTTCGTAACAATATATATCCTTAAATCTTTCGAGGCTGCCGGAAAGCACATATTCGAATTAGGTTTAAGCGTGTAAATTGAAAATTGAATGAATTGGAAGAAACTTACTGAGCTGACATTTCAAATTTTGTCTTTTGTATTCATATCCTTAATATTTGAGAATTAGAAAATATATTAATGACTTAATTTCATTTTCTTAATTAATCACTGATAATAATTGTTACAATGACCTTGCCTAATAGTTATGAAATAGCTGAAAAGAAGTAATATATGTAACATTTGATTGAAGCAGAGTGCAAGTTTGAAGACATAGACGAGACGTTGCATTTTTAATTTCGTTTTATTCTCTCTTTAATATCCAACTCGGGAAAGAAATTTATTTATAAGCAGACGCAGCGCGGCAAAGAAGCAGAAGTACAGAAAGAAGCCAAAAAGGGGCTAACAAATGATCACTAGTCTTATATAAGATAGGATTTCTGGCCACGCGCCAATTCAATACACGTGGTCACCTTTGACACCTTTTCAAGGGCACCGAATGGATCACGTTCATTTCATATGCAAAACTGATGGCGCATTATTTTTACAAAGAAATTAATTAAACCGAAAGTGAAATTGGATCACGAAATAAGAGAATATTTTAGAATGATGTTATTATGGGCTAAATTAAGATAAAATCTTGGAAATTAATTAAATTGAAATTAGAATTAAAGTATCATTACATACATATAGATGATACCGATACTACACGAGTATCTAAATCCAAAAGATTTTCTTTTAAATCATGATCGGACAAATAAGAAACATTTTCCCCGATATATACATCTTAAGCTATAATTTTGCACTGAAGTGAAAAAATGTATACGTTTTTATCTTATCGTGATGAATCAATTCATCAAACGAATTATAAAAATGTACCCTTCCTTTTTCCATCTTCCTATAAACAATCGGTCCCAAAAGACTTAAGTTACAGCCTACAGAATTAAACAATAAAATAAATTATTCATAACATTTTTTATTTTAGTTGTAAATTCTTCCTCAGGAAGCATACAAGATTCTTTTGAAAAATTTTTCTTTAAATATTGTTAAAATTTCCAGAGAACGCATGAGCAGCAAATCCAATAATTTCCCGATGATTCGCTTCCAAAGCAAGCAGATAGTTTTCAATCATGCGCACCATCTGTTATGAAGTCTCGTCTTGTTCGCGTGTTGTCGCACTCGTACAGGAGTCAGGCATTATTTTATTTCCGAGAACTTTCTTCGATAAGTGGTTCTGCTGGAAAATCTAGTTAGGAAATGTTTCTCGGATCCAATTTTCCTTGCTTCTTTGCCTCCGCTTTCTACCACAGTTATCGAATTTTTGAAAGAAATTTAATTTACCCAGTCATGTTACAAACATTTTATTTTTATATATCGCAGTTGAAAAAAATATAGAATTCCATTTATTGCTTTAGTATTTCGTTCTTAGATGGATTTTTTTTTGTATATTTATTTTTCTCTATCGAATTTCATGCTTTTTACGGAAAAGGGGAAGAGTATGCAAGTTGGTTAGCCCCAGAGATAACCGGAAGGGGACCCTTATGGGTTTGTTCAAGAAAATAACCCGCAGCAGTTTTCGTGTTATTCCATTTTCGAAAATTTGAGTCGCCTGCGACAACTTGAGTCGGTGGCCGTGAGAAAATGGAAAAATTGGGATGGAGTTTGAAGCCGTTTAGTTTCAATTTATATTTTGAAATAATTTCCGTGATATATTGTCAAAATCATCCACCAAGCAACTATGCACTTTAATAATTTTAAAATAAAGCGTACGCATTTTCTTCTAATAGGTTAATTTTATTTGTTTTAGAGTTTATGTGCTTTGCATACAAAAGATAAAACTGCCCTTATATAGAAACCAATTTTAAATAGTTATATGTAATTTTATAAAATAATAATTATTCAGATATTTTTTTGTAGCATGAAGAAATTAACTATTCTAAGAATATTTATGCTGTAAAGTATCAACTTTTTGCATTTTTAAGATTAATTTCATTGAATAATCTAAGAAATAGAATGCCATAAAAAGAACTCTATGCTAAATAAAACATCGTTTTTAAACCGTAGTAAAATATTCTGAAATTGGGTTTTCATGCAATAATGTTTTAGAATGTCTAGAACTTAATTAAATACTTTAATTTAGTACGTTCAATTTTATGCATGCGGTGGATGGGATAAGGTGTGCGCCACTTTAAAAACAAAGACTTATTTTATGTCAGCATGTGGAAATGAGAACTGAAACTTTTTGTCAGTATTGGCTTTTTATGTATGCACAGATACATATTACAATTATAGCTAAGATATACGGTTATAGTTAATAATAACCCGCATGTGTTTTATGAACCAATATGAGAATATTCACTACGCTTCATAAAAGTCATCCCATGATCAAATTTTCTCGATAAATATGACATCAAACATATATAGAATATCACATTATTGTAACTACACAAAGACTTCCATTATTTCAGCTGTATTCCGAGTTGCACATCCTCATTCTACAAAGCACAATTGGATGAAATCAGTTACCAACTCCGTAATTACAACATTAATATAAAAGAAACATTTCCAATTATTTTAGTACGGATTGTAAAGGTTCAGGCTTCATTATTTTAGAACTAGAGAAAAAAAATTGAACCTTCAAGATAAAAGACTCAATGCTAAGGACCGAAATGATATTCGTAATACGTAGTAAAAACTTCAATCAACTTCATTATTACATATTTTACTCATTCAAATTGGCAGAAAAAAAAACTGCATCAAGTATGAAAATTTACTCTCGGTAATTTGGAAAGCAAAGGTAAATTCCTTCTTTCCTAGGCTCAGATTCTGATACACTTCAGATAAAAACAATGAAATATTGTATGCATTTTAGAGCATACAATTCCAATGATTCTACTTTGTGAAAGAGCGATCTAATGATTTCTTGTAAATATTTGGAACGTACGATGCAACTTTCATTTGCAGCTAACGTCTGGAAAGGCGAATGTCCTTTTTTATATTATTTAAATGATTTCTCCTAACCCTATACTGATTTAACAAGTACGTATAGTATTTGTGAATGTGAATTTTTAAAATTCAGCCATTACCAATTCTGAAACAAAACTTAAGGGTTTTTTTTTTCTTCTAAAAGGTTCTTTGATGTCAAATACTTAGTAATTTCTTGATTTAATAGTTCATGTAATAAACATATACATATAACTGCTACTAAAAGTCGACTTACAGCAATTACAAATTTAAATAATTTTAAGTAGAATTAAAGAATAGTAGGTTTGGTTTGGTTTGGTTTAGTTATATTAACGTCCCGTTTGAAGCAACACTTGGGCTATTTTGGGACGGACCTCGTAATTTTGAACCGCGGCCAGATGACGAGGACGACACCTGAGATGGCACCCCCCTCTCCACACCACACCACACCAGCGGGAGGACGTTTGGTCAGGACGGATTTAACGTGCAACTGGCCCCCTTACACGACGGTTCTTCGGTGGAATCGGGTCTCGAACCTGAAACCCTACGGTTCCGAAGCCGAGACCGTACCACCAGGCCACCGCGGCCCACAAAGAATAGTAAGAGTAAGTTTTAACGCCATAACGCGGTTGCATAACTTTAATATTTCTACTATTTTTGTTAAAGATTGCACGCTACGTTCGAAAGCAGTTCTGATGTGTCCACCATTTTCATCCGATGTACAAAGTGCATCAGGCTTTTCTTTACATAAGAAATCATCTTTTAAGAATTTCCTATTTTTGAAGGGGAGGTCCTTTATAGAATTTAAACAAAATGCAAAAAAGTATTCATCTTTTTTTATAATTTATCGTATTTTATCGTTTACTGCATCACTTTACTTACTTTGCATACTTTAGGAATCTTGAAATTCATTCTTTTTATATATATATTCAAAATACAGTATTTAGATTTTGAATCCTTTGAATACGGAAGTAATAGTTAAAAGGGGGGAAATTCCTAAATTTGAAGTATTAAAAATTTTTGGAAAGATTTAAAAAGTGGCAAATTGAAAGTGAAAAGCTAAAAAGAAATGTGCATTGACGTATTTTAAAAAATAAATTGAAATGTTGAAGTCCGTATGATAAAATGTATAATACAAAAATTGACAAATATTTGAATTGATACAATTTTACTCAATGAAAGCAAACTAAGAATACTATAAAAAGATATACGATATATTAACTAAGTAAATCGAACTTTTAAAAGTGCCAAAATAAGAGAAAAGTTAAGCCAAATTGTAAAAGTAACCATAACAATTGTATGCGTAACAGCAGCTACAACTCAATTCAATTCAATTTTCGCTAACTGAATTTCGGTTTATTGTTATTGAAGTTCAATGTAAAAATAAGTTACAATATTTCTACAGATATATGCAATTAAAGTTTTTTTTATCATTTAAAAAATCCATGCATCTTTTAACAAATTAGTCACTGTGACAGGAACTATCTTTTGAAATTGTGCTTCCTATCATTCTTACTTTAACATATTTTCTAATTGAATCTTTTAACTGAATATAATTCCAGCGATTATTTAAATCTTTGAAAAAAGTCGAAGCCATTATAAAAAGCGGTATCAATTCAATTTTATTTAGAGATTGAATTTAATCTTTATCGGTCCCATATTTTCCGTTTGAATTTACAGAGGCAGTAAAAGTGAATTGAAACAGTATATAATATTTTAAATGTTAGAGCTGAAAGTTTATTTGAGCTAGATGAAAAATTTGAATATAGTCTAAAATAAAATATTTTGAAGACATTTTTTCTATTGGCATGGATTTGACAAGAAATAATCACTATTAATAATTTGCAACGAAAACGGTTGATATGAATTAAGTAACAAATAAAAGAAATTTTGAGTTCCACTGAGTTAAAGGAAACAAGATGGGCTTTCTGTCAAAGTAAATTAGAATTTAAATGATTTGAGGGTGATATACAGAATAGGCTTATATTCAGGATAAAATTTATTTAAAAAAATCACGAAGATAATGCAATTTTTTTGTATTCGGATGACAAATTTTATTTTCTTCTGCAAGAGACAGAGGTTAGTTCATCGTCCAAAGTTTTCCAATAAAATTTATAATGTTATTGAAGAATTGAAATCTCGTATTACTAAAGATAAATTGTTAATCTAAATTTATGTTCCCAAATTTTTGAATTTTACTTTTATGCAAATCAGGAATGGTAAAAATTTCACTTAAGAAGAAAGAGCAGAAACAACATTGGAGACTTTGGGAGAAAATTATGAAATACAGTGGCTCCCAAAAGTGTTCGTACACCAACAAGAATCAATTAAAAACCTCATTATTTACCATTATATATTCTTATTTTTACATGAAAATTTTTTCATAGCATATTTACAGTTCTTAATAAAACAGTGAAGAATAAATTTTAATTACGATGCAAATTATTTTTTTTTAAATGACAATAAATAAAATTGCACAAAAATATGACACAAAAGTGATGATACACTTTAAAAAAACATCACTAAATATCAAATTCTCCAAATTTTTATAAATGTTTAGTATTTAGTAGGATATCCTTTATTGTTTATAACAGCTTTTAAACGTTTGGGCATAGATTTAACTAAACGGTCGGTTACTTCTGCACCGATCTTGTTCCATTCTTCGATCATTACTGCTTTCAGTTAAATTTTCGATTTAATGTCGTGACTTCTTATTCTCACCTCTAATTCTTTCCAAATATGTTCTATAGTGTTTAAATCCGGTGATTGAGCTGGTGTTTTAAGGGTTTGAGGGCAATGATAGAGGCAAAAAGACGAACATTCATGGCCGTGTGCTTAGGATCGTTGTCTTGGTAATACACAAAGTTGCTTAAAATGCCCAATTTTTGTGCTGACACTTAAATTATTATTGAGATTATTTATATAAACTCTATGATCCATTATACAATCAATGAATACTAAATTGCCTACTCCAGCTGCTGACATACACCCCCAAACCATGACACATCCACCGCCATGTTTTACTGTTCCAACTAAATTCTTGGGATCAAGTTGTTCGTTTTTTTTTTTTTTTTTTTCCCCTTCATACAATGATTCTCCCATCCGACCCAAAGATGTTAAACTTACTTTCATCTGCAAATAAGACACGATTCCAATAGCTCTCTGGCTGGTTTATCATAGATTTGGTAAATTTAAGCCTAGCAATTCTGTTCTTCTGACTTACGAAGATTTTTCTTCGTGCAGAGCGGCCATTCATACCAGCATTCCGAAGAATCCTACGAATAGTTTCACAGGAAATAGAAGTTCCATTTGATTCATTATATTTTGAAGTAAACTTTATTGCACTCAGACGTGGATTTTTTAGAAATTTACTCACAATATTTCTTTGACTTCTAGCTGACAGAATTTGAGGGCGACCATTACGAGGCTTCTTTGCAATCCTTTTTCCTTCTCTGTAACGTTTTATTATGCTTTGCACCGTTGAATGAGGTAGATTAGTTATAGTTGCAATACCACTGATTGATTTTCCAGCTTTAAAATGAAATATAATTAATTTTCGTACGTCTAAACTCGTTTCTTTACGAATGCGCGTCATATCTAAGAATAAAGTAAATAGAATAAATAATTGTGATATTAAATACTGAAATCAAACGATTTTAGTGTATTTTTCAATTAGAAGAAAAATAAGTTGCAAAAGATATTTTTATGATGAATTTAAATAAATAATGTTTGGATGTACGAAGACTTTTATGTTCTAATTTTGTGACATTTTTTATTTATTTTTTAGAACAATACTACTTGATTTTTTATAAAAATATTTCTTCAGTTTTATTAAGAACTATTTAAAGATGCTAATTAAAAAAACCAACTAATAAAATGCTTTATTAAGAAGTATAGAACACAATTTCTGCAAATTTCTTTAGTGTACGAACATTTTTGGGAGCCACTGTATATAATGATTTACCCCTTAATAGAGGCGGTTCTATCAAAAGAACTCATCAAGAAATAGGAATGAACGCTTAGTAAAGAAGACGAAGATATCAATAACAATTGGGTGAGCTTGTTAGAATTTCCTCGATTGAATGTTTCAAGTGATGAGAGGTTATAACCTGCTTGATGACGTATTGCAAAAGATTGGGAGATTCAAAACATTAAGAGAAGTCGGAACCCTTTAGACAAACGAAGGTTAAATGTGATTTTTTTTTCTTTCCCCAAAATCTGTAAAAGTAAATGGATGCTTGAAATTTTTTCTACAAGTAAAGTAAATTCTTCACATTGCACATAAATGGCTACTTTTGAATTTTGATTTAATTTGAAAATATTTCATACAATTGATTGAAAAGCGTTTTTTCATATATTTTTTTAAAAAAGCTTATTTTAATATATATAATCAATATTTCACAAATCATCACATGCTTATGAAGAGTATTTCCGAGCAGGTTTAAAGTTTGAGGAAATTACATTTTAATTTAAAAGTACTTACCTGTTCAAACATTCCTGTTCATACTCTAGAGCTTCCAGATTCATTTTTACCTCATCTATCTTATGGTTGATGAGTCATTAACGCCTTTCTTCTACAGTTTTTTGTAAACATAACTATCTTGAATATATCTGCTATCGTGATTTTCTTTTGCCTCGAACGGGTTCAATTTTCAATGTTCAGTTTTGTCTCAATTTAATTTTCAATTTTCACCGTTGAACGTTCAAATTTCTTTAACTTGAATCTTTCTCACATTTCCTGAATTATCACAAGTTCTAATCTATTTGCACATATGATTTTTAGAAACATTTCCATTAGGGTTACTACCATGCAACTATTTTTGTAAGTAATTCAACATTTTATGACTTACTTCGACAACAGATTATTTGTTTTCTCACGGTAGGTTTCCCTAAGCAGTTTCGCCATTTTTGAATTTATACCAAGTATCTGCATCTGATGGCAAATTCTGTTCTGTGGTTTTTCAGTGGTTGACAGTTTATAATGAAAATACAGCCCTTGAAAAATTATTCTAACGTCAGTTTCAATAAACAAATGTCCCTGCATGATTAGGCCATAATAAAGTTGATGATGATTAATTTCTGCCTGTTATTATTTGATTCTTCCATGTTTTTGAGGCTTTTCGCCACTCATTTTCAATTTTAAGCATGGAAAATGTTCTCGAATCCTTTCCCATAACATGGCCCATAGTAATCACAGCACTTTGGTCTTCATATAAATTATTTTATAGAACAGATTCATATGCTATGGAATCCCTAAGTATTTTGAATATCCAAATTATACATCAGCTGAAACCGTCTAAATACGAATAGAATTCCATCCATTTCCATTTTGCCAATGTAACTTTCTAATTTACGTTTTCTTGGAATGGTGTTTAGCTCTATGGAACCCACACAATCCTTTGAAGAAACGTAACTGTTATTTTGCCAGTATCAAATACTTGCAACAGTTAATATAACAGCTTTCAAACTAGCCGGAAGGGGTCTCCACTAAACATTCTAGAATACTCTCTGATAATGGTGTTATCATAGAGAACCCTTGAATGGATTCGCGTACAATAGTTACGAAATATTAACTATTAGCGTGAAACTAGCACTTTTACTAAATCTAACGTTTGATCCTTGGCGTTTTATAGCTATTAACCCCTGGCATATGATTAAATGTATACAAAAATCGAATTTGGAACGAAAATCGAATCGAACTTTCTGGTGTGGTCAACACAAAATTTTCTCGCATACTCTCTAACAAACTTGTGATGCTAAAGAACGTCTTGCAAAGCATTGGCTTATAATAATTACAAAATATTAACTGTTAGCGTGAAACTAGCACTATTACTGAATCTGTCGTTTGATCCTTGGCCAGTATTTTGGCGATTATTCCCTGGAATGCTGCCAAAATCACCCAAAAAATCGAATTTGTGTTTCAGATGTGTTTCCAACCAATTGAAACAAAAATTTGACACAAAATAACGATTGCGGTGACATATATTCCAATGTATGTAACTACAAATTAAATATTGTAAATATATTTACCTTAATTAAATTGCAGGGCTTTCATGATAGAGGAAAATATTAAAATACTTGGGACGGGACGTATTTACATAGAGTATGGCAAAAAAAACTGCAATTCTGAATAAAATAAATGTAAAAAAAGAAGGAAATACGTACTTTTAATTAAAAAAAAATAATTCCTCAGGTTCCCAGAAACTGAATTAATTTTAACAATTAAGTATAAAACTCTAATTTCCAAAATAAATGCTCCAGGACTATAAATCATAAATAATTTGTCGAAGATAAAATTGAAAGTTAATTCACGAATGAACTAATCTAGGTTTACGCATTTTAATCGCTAAAAAGCATTAAATTTTTAATAATGATTAATTAGAGTTCTTTTAATCTCTAAGATATTTTCCATCTTCTTGTTTAACCCTAAACCACTTGATATAATCAATTTAATAAACGGATTAATTTTAACTTAATTAAATTACGTTTTTATTAATAACCGAATAATGCAACGATTAATCACATTTTAAATTCATGAATATAGACGGTTATAACTATTTCAATCTCTCATTATTTTCTAGGTATTACGATTGCATTTGTCTTTTTTGAATTTAGAAAATTAAAAGAATGCACACAGAGCGGGATTAGATTCTATGATTTCAGTCGTTTAAATGAGATTTAAGTCGTTTGTCATTTGATCAAAATAAGATGGAAAACAGAATTTCTTAAGTATTTCATCTTCATATGAAACAAGTCGCTACTCTGCTTCTTCTATTTATTTATTTTTTAATTTCAATATTCCTAACACATCATGCAGGAAAATAAAAAATAAAAATGCGATATTTGATTATTTAAGAATTAAAATGTGGGGTGTAATGAGTTCAATTGGCGTCACAATTGCATGATAAGAGTAAATGAATGTTTCATCTCATATACGAAGTGCCATGACATCAAATCCTTTTTCTTCTAAAAAAACAAATCCGTAGTCATTTTCATATATACGTAACATAGAAAATGTTTAGTAATCATCAAAAAATCCGAGTTAGAGATTTCGACGAATCTTCACCTTTTAGACCTCCCTGAGTTAGGGCAGCGGTGGCCTGGTGGTACGATCTCGGCATCGGAACCGTAGGGTTTCAGGTTCGAGACCCGATTCCACCGAAGAACCGTCGTGTAAGGGGGTCAGTTGCACGTTAAATCCGTCCTGACCAAACGTCCTCACGCTGGTATGGTGTGGAGAAGGGTTTGACAGCTTAGGTGTCATCCTCGTCTGACCACGGTTCAAAATTACGAGGTCCGTCCCAAAATAGCCCAAATGTTGCTTTAAACGAGACGTTAATATAACTAAACCAAACCTCCCTGAGTTCGGGGAGAAAAACATTTTTGGAAAATTTGCGTCTGCTTGTCTGTCTATGACAAAATTTGTCTTCTAAAATTTGTCTACCAAATTTGTAGGCTTCTATCAAATTTTGATCAGAGAAAGTCTGACTGTCCGGCTGTTCTAATATAACATGATAATTACAAGGCGAAGATGGCTAGATGGATCAAATTTGGTACACAGATTTAGCATTCATAGTGTAGAACGCCTACCAAAATTTGAGGGCTTTACCGTCTGTCGTTATGTAATTTCAGAAGAATGCAAACGCAATGAATTAAATATATTAAATTTTGTATGCGATTTCATGACTACAATTGTAGTTTTGTGTCATTTTTTTTATTTCAATTGGTTGAGAAAAACGCTTCTAAAACATAAATTGGATTTTTCGATACTATTAGCCGCAGACCAGGGATTAATCGACAACTGACACGATGCATTCAGTAAAAATGCTAAATTCATGTCAAAGGTTAAGTAAATGCTAAATCACATACAATAGTTGCCTAAATTCGCGTAGCTATTGTACTGCAGTGATATGCAAGGTATGCTTTGGGATAACGCCTTTATTAGAGAGTATGCGATAAAGTTTTGGAGTGACAACTTCTCCTTGTTTGTTAAGCAATGGATTTCAAAATTAAAATGATTTAATTTAGTATTAAAATAACATCCAGATTTATAGCAATACGAATTGTGAGGTATAGTTCTCAATTTTAGACTTGGGTCAGATCATGAGGACGGCACTTGGTCGTAGATTTCCCCTTTCCAAATGTCCTTATCCCACCAGAGGAAGAAAGTTTGATTCAGAATGGATATAATGTGAGAGATAATATATATTCTGGCATGTTTTGAGTTTATGTTGAGTTTTGAGTTGAGTTTCTTATTCCAAAGCCAAAATTCTCCCAGCAGGCCAGCGCGATCGTAAATTTATAAGTCAAATTTGTAACATTTAGGTGAATATAAATTGACTCGAATAAATTTTGATACTAAACCAATACTGTTAAAACAAAGGTTACATAAATTATACTAATTATCTGTGATTTTTACAGAAATAAAATCAGTTACTGTGGTCTCTCTGAGATTTTCTCGCTTACTTCCAATAGATTATTAGGGAAATATATTTCAATCGTCCCTCATTATAAGTAAGAGACGATGACCAAGTCCTTGAAAGTCACGGGTGCTCCGATTTTTAATTTCAGAGCCTCGCATATGAGTGTTTTACAAATATTTTAAATATAACAAAAAATATTTTTAAACATTTTTTGGATAATGAATAAAAATAATCTGCCTACATATATTTATTGGATTACTTAAATAATTCTGGAAGTGTTTCAGAAGGATGCAAATTTGTTATAAATCTTCAGTCAGATACTTCGTGGAATAATTTTTTTGGGGCAATTTCCTTTAGCTCATGAATTCATGTTTCTAAAACTGATAAGTATTAAAATAATTAAGAATCTTGGTCCAAATTGTGAAAAGTGTCAATTTGCCAAAGTTGAATTTTTTGGCACGATTTTTTACCAAATATAATTTTGAGAATTTCTTTATTAAAACCCTAAAAAGCAATTTGTTTCCTTCTTTATTAAAACCCTGAAAAGCAATTTGTTACCGTTTTTGCAACAAATCAACATTATGAAATTTTTATTAAGTTTTAAAAGGCTAGAATAATTTTTTCCATGCTTGGCGAAAAATCAGATGTTAATCTTCTTAGGAAAGCCTTACTAAAATTTTAAATAATCACCTTTTTAAAATTAACTAATTAATTTAAAAGTTTAAAAATTCATAATAAATATTTGAACTGGGAACTGGGGAAGTCACGTAACTGGGAACTGGGAAAGTCACGTAATGCAATTACTATGACTTCGAAAGAAACTTTTCTAGTGTAATTTATATTCTTACTATTGCTATTTATATTTCTCTTCTATTGTTGTTTGCATCTCTTTCCTATTGTTGTTTACATTTCTTTCCTATGGTTGTTTACATTTCTTTCCTATTGTTGTTTATGTTCCTTTTCCATTGGTGTTTATATAATTCCTATTGCTATTTATATTTTTTTCAATTATTTATATTCATTTCTAATTACTATTTATATTTCTTTCCTATTGTTGTTATATTTCTTTCCTATTGCTGTTTATATTTCTACCCTATTGCTCTTTATATTCGTCCTATTGTTATTTATATCCTTCCTGTTGTTTATATTTTTTTCCTATTGTCGTTTATATTATTCTTATTGTTGTAAATGTTTTATCCTGTTTTTCTTTATATTCTTCCTATTGCTGTTATATTTCTTTTATATTGCTATTTATATTCCTTTCTCATTGCTCTTTATATTCTTCCTATTGTTGTTTATATTCTTTTCCTATTGATCTTTATATTCTTCCTAGTGTTATTTATATTCTTTTTAATGCTGTTTATATTCCTTTCCTATTACTGTTTATATTCTTCCTAGAGTTGTTCATATTTCTTTCCTATTGTTTTTTATATTTTTCCTATTCTTGTTAATATGTCTTTACTATTGTAGTTTACCAGAAAATTACAATTCCTAATCGCTACAGTTGTTGTGAATAACCTAATATATTTCCAGTAAAAGCAAAGGAACAGTTCTTTCTTTTCGGTATGTAAGTATTGCTACCAGTCTTTTCATCGATCGATTGACCCATCTATGAAATACATTCCACTTCAATATGTTAACAAATTGTTTGATGATGCATCTCGCCGCACCGTTCACTCCATTCGAAACCCTAATAAAAATCGCTGACTGTAACAGAAACTCTTTGCCGTCCAACCTCTGCCAACATAACATAGAGGATTTATTCCTACAAATCCTTCGGATATTTCACTACAAAGTAGGCCCAATAATTCTTCTGATGAAAGTTCAGAGCAACATCCCCCAGCCAAGCCTATTTCTTCCCGGCATCTTTATTTCAACTAAACGACAAATCTGCAATAAAAGCCTCCCCTGGTACTTTATATTGATGTAAAGCGGGCAGTGGACAAATTCGCTTTTTTTTTTTTTTTTTTTTCTTTTTTTTCGGGTCTGCGCCATTTTTCCGGCCGATCTTTTTATGCCTTTTCGGCAAAAGATTTCGACACGAGGGACTCATAGAGCGAACGAAAATGTATATACTTGAGGGTGAAATCTTTCCACCTCTGAACTTTACGGCCATAATTCATCCCTCTTAGATACTAGCCCTAACCTACTTTCAAAACTCGCCATTTTGCTGTAAGTTTTGCTTCTCTTTCTCTTTTTTGTTTTTACCGCCACTAACTTAAAAACATCAGAATCTAAAATGTTATCACTTAGGTGTAAACAAAGTTACTTATTCCTGAATGGAAATAAAGAATAAAAGTAAACTCGAATCCTCTAAATTTATTACCAAGACATTTCAATTTTTTCCTAATCATTCGAAGTAAATCAAAAATTTAATTTAGTTATATTTACGTCCCGTTTTAAAACAACACTAGGGCTACTTTGGGACGCAACATCATAATTTTAAACCGCGGTCAGATCACGAGGACGATGCCTCAACTGGAAACCACTCTTCAAATTCCCACACCACAGCAGTGGAAGGACGTTTGGTCCCAACGGAATTAACTTGCACCATAAGAACCAGTCCCACTTATATGACGGTTCTTCGGTGGAATCAGGTCTCGAACATAAAACCCTCCCGTCCCAAAGCCGAGACTTTACCAGCAGGCCACCGCAGCCCTCCTACCATTTTTAAAACATCAGAATCTAAATTGTAGTCACTTAGGTATAAACAAAGTTGCTTATTTCTGTACGGAAATACAGAATAATACTAAACATGAATCTTCTAAATTTGCTATCAGTAAAATTCAAATTTTTCCAAATCATACGAAGCAAATAATAAAAAGAATAAAATTACAATTTTAAAAAGTAAATTAAAAGGTATGTCTCCATGAAGTCCTTATGAGTTATTAATTTTTTATGAAGTTGATATCCATATTATTCGTAATCGTATGATAAAGTAAAATAATTATTATTTCAAGTGGATATCATTGAGGAAATACCATAACTGACCAACGAAGGTGGCTATAATAGTTACCATCATTCCACCATTACCGCCTTTGTTAAACTCTTTATATCTCGTAGTAAAATTATTTTAGTAAAAAAAAAGTCAATATTAGTATTCTAAAGTGAAAAATAAACTAATACGAAATGTTGTTCTTTTTTTTCATATTTTATTTTTAAAATAACATACGAAAAATTATTTGATTAACAGCATGAATTCATTTATCCTTAATATCAATAAAAACTCTTTCACATTCACTTTTATTTGTTTGATTTCAAATTTTCTTCAAAATAAACGAGAATATTCTCTCCGAAACTTTCCCGCATACTCTTTCGTAAATGTGTTAGTCTTCTCTGCCAAATTGATAATCATGAATGCGACGAGTGGTCAGATATCGCATAAAAGAAACTTGTGCTTCATCAGAAAAAAAATATAAGTATTTTAATTGTGGAAGGCCTTTCTTCTGATCCTATAAGTAACTAAAATTCGATATGAAACTTCAAATATCAAAATCGCATACGAAATTTCATTTCTTTAAGTTGTTGTATTTTCATGCATGCGAAAATACTGAAAGATAAAAAAAAAATCCGCCCTTTGATTGATGTATTTGGTAATAAAATTTAATAAAAATCTACTATTTAGATCTAAAACTATGTACCAAATTTAATTTATCAAATTTCCCGCTGGTATGGTGTGGTGCGGAGAGGGGGGTACCAGCTCAGGTGTCATCCTCGTCATCTGACAGCGTTTCAAAATTACGAGGTCCGTCCCTAAATAGCCCTAGTGTTGTTTTACAACGGGACGTTAATATAACTAAAAAATAAACAAACAATTTATCAAATTTGTTACCGTTTCGAGTTATCAGGCTTCCATGCATTCGAAAGAAGTGAAACAGAAGAAGAATCAACGTTTAAAAAAATTGTGTTCAAATTTTGATAAGTACAATTTATATGCCAAATCCTTGTACCAAATTTTATCCTCTATTCACTTAAGTTTTGGAGTTTTTGTGCTTACCTGTACCCAAATAGTCAGACTGCGAAAGGATTTCATTCAAAATTTGATAAATATTTACTGCATTTGTGTATAGCCCACACACCAATTTTTAATCGCTAATCTCAAATTATTTTAGAATTCATGATCAAAATCGAATTCTAAAAATGCGTTTTTCGAGCTTAGTTTAATTTAGTTCAGTTACGTTCTGTTTAAAAATAAGACTAGCGCTATTTTAAGACATACCACGTAATTTGAACAACAGTCAGCAGACGAGGACAACACCTGATCTGGTACCTTTTAGTCCAAACTTCCGTTCCAGACCAGCGGGAGAGCGTTGGGAATAGGCGTATTTAGCTTTCACCAGATCTGCTTACGTGGTGGTTCGTCGGTGGAAACGGGTTTCGAACTTAGAATCCTCCAGTCCCGAAATCAAGATCCTACCATCAAGCTATTACATCTACGCTGCTTCTTGGTGGTCTGACCATAGATATTCCTCGAAATCTGTAATTCGGCATTCTTGATGATTACAAAACTTTCTGTTAGTGCGATTAGTAAAAAAGAATGTTAATAAATAACTAGATAATAATAATAAATAACTAGATAATGTTGGGACAAGTGTGTATAACAATCATAAGCAGCAAATGTCTGAATTTAATGAAGATTAATTATCCAGGGGAATCATTTTGTTAACTCGATTAAAATAATTTCATTCTTAATGACGGCTCCGGCGAGATCGTATCTGGCTGACTAATTAAATATCGATATCTTTCAGATGGTATCCAGCAGCACTAATATCAGTGTTGTTCAAATACACCCCATGATTCATGGTTTGAAAGCGGCATTTTTGAAATGGTGAGAGAAAATAATTTCTGATCTTTAATTTTAAAACAAAAACAATATGTAGAAAAATTAGTCATTTCATGGATTTTATTTTCTGATGAACTGTTATGAATTTTATTATTATTTTCTCGTAAATATAGAAAAGAAAGTATTGTAATTGTTGAAAAATTTGGCCTCGATATTTTGACAAAAACTCTACGTTTCAATTTTTTACCTGAGTAAGAAAAATCTATTTTTGGAATTATGTCTTTCTGTGAACTCAAAAACTCATTGAGCTGAATGGTTGAAATATAGCATATGGTCTTTAAATTGAATTTGTTGATATCTAATTTTTATCAATTTTTTCACAAAAGTCTGTGTGATTGTCCGAATACAAATGAAACGCAATAATAATAAAACTTAAAGAGCTGTATGAATAAAATTTCCGTAGAGTTAACATTTAAATTAAAAATTGATATCAAATCCGAAACCCAATTCATAACTGTTTGTTAGCTTGTACATAAGCATATTTTAATCGTGATAACTCAAAAATACAATAATATTGATAGATGAAATCTGGTATATGATTTTGCTAATACAATTGTAATTCTGTGCGAGTTTTTTTCTTTGCAATTAGTCGGAAAAATCATATTGAAATTAGGTATTCAGTTTTATTTACTATAATAGAAATCAAAAAGCAACAAGCGCAGAACACTGAAAATAAAATACTGCGCCCTCATAGTGTTCACAGACTGCCACAATTTATAGAATCGGTAAAGAGATACAAATTGAAGTAATTCTTTATTTTCACATTCAGTTTCATTTTTTAGAGCATGAATTTGAGATTAGAAATTATTCATTAGTTTTGGAATTTTGATTAAATTATTACATATCATTTTTCAATTATATTAGAGTCATTCAAATAATTAAAACTAATGAAGTATACCTGATTAAATTACATCAACGTATTTTATTGGGAATCTATAACATATTTGTATGTGACAGTCTATTTTTGTTAAGTTATTTTTATAGTTTTTCAATTTTTTGCAAATTAATCAGCAAATAGATGTACTAGTGAGCTAGTTAGTACTATTAACTTAAAGCTTAAAACACAGAGCACAGTCTGATCTAAGCAAACAAGAAAGAAGTTGGAATCAATTTTTTACAGTGCATGCTTTAAAACCTCAACATTGTTAAGCTGTAATTAGAAAAAAAAATGTGTAAAAATTGTTAGTAAAAATTTCGTGTGAAATTTTCTTTCGCATTGTAATAAAGAAAAAACGGACGAAAATGTTTTTTTTTTGTTTCAAATGAACGAAATGCATGAAATTCTATTAAAGTATAAGATGTAAATGAAAATAACCAGTACTATATGATTCAGATGTATACTTAGATTATTTATCTCTAGTTATTATCTCTAACATTTCATTACTTAAATGTTCTTTTAAACCATAATTTGATAACAAAAAGGATATTTGAACTAGAAATCCACTTTCCAAATACTAATATTGTACCATAAGCAGAACGTTATTCTTCCAGAAAAATTGAATATCAAATTTCACCCGAAATGATGATCAAAGCTTTCTGCTTCCCATTGGAAAAAATTAATATTTTGAACTAAGCGTTTAATAATTTATTTGCATAAAGTTTGCAGCAATACCTACAATCTGCCATAGTTAAAATTTACAATCAAAAATATCTTGAATCACTTAACTATTTGATGTTCTTTTGATTAAATGTATTATACCAATTTAAACCAATGATACCAATGGAAACTGGCAAAATTGCGGAGTGAAAAATCACTTTTCTTCTGATTCCAGTCCTACTTTCTGCAATTATTTGTTTCTCTTATACAATGTATATGGAGAGTAACATAGAGATGTAAAGAGAGAGTATTACAACCGGCTAAAAATTCGATATTTTGTCACATTTCCACATTTAAGGATTTTCTGAGTCCAAAAAACATTACTTTGGATTTACATATGTCTTTCAACTTAACTCAAGAACACTTTGAGTGAGATGGAAGAAATTTGGCATGTAAAATAAGTAAATTTATAGATTCTTGTCAAATTTTAGATGAATTTTATTTAATGCAATATTTTGTCTGATAGCAAGTGAACACGACAACAACAAAATGAAATCAATGTATGTAAACGCTTCAGGATATATTGGAGACTCACTTTTAAAAGCAGCTTATCATAAATGATCCAGGTTTGAATTTTATTCTTAATTTATATTGAGATTGATAAAAGTAATTCTCAAATCTGCCCTCTTCGAAGTATCTTCGAATCAAACTAAAATAATTTCCAATATATTAAATATTATCAATATCTTTCAATATAATATTTATTTCAGTCTATTCAATCTTCCCATGTATTCTCTTTTAGTCCCTTCAATGTCTTTCAACACAGTCTAATACCTCAAAAAGTATAGCTAAAGAGTTTTCTTTTCTAATCCGTATATCAAAGGCTGATATGTGTTTCATTGTGTTTAGATCTTCTTCAGAAAATAAAATTTGAATCCAGTATGGAAAGGATATCAAATAACTTTCATACATTTAAGTCTTTGCAGGTAACAAATTATTTCTAGTCTGATTGATATAGATAATCGAAGAATCGAAATTTTGCTAGAGGAGACTTTATTTGTTTTTCATTGCTATTCTTCTAATGTTTTTTAGACTCTTTGAACTTGCAAAGACTTTAGAAAAAAAGATCTAAAAGGAAACTAAATGAGATTTCGTCGATTCGAACGAAGTCTACAGTAATTCGGAAAAAATCCTACTAAACGACACTCAGACGAAAACTTTAGAATTAAGTCTAACATCAACTCTGCTTACACGAGTCATTTGTTTCAGCGAATTTAGATCAACAGAGGAATTACAAACTTAGGGTTTCCTGGAGGAAAGAAACGAATCCTTTTTCCAATGATGTAACGTTCATTCTCAAAGTAAATACCCCCATTAATAGCTATTATAAAGTAAATTATATCTATTGTTTCACCTAGCAAGTATTGAAATTTTAATCACGAATTTGTGTAAAAGTATTAATTAAAAGATTGATTCAGATTTATATAAAGGGTCGGTAGACTTCTGAATCCGGAACTAAGTAACAAAAGCATTTTTCAATTCCTAGATGGATTCTTAAGGAAAAAAAAACATAATTTTGTGTAACAGTTATTGGCTGATCTACAGATTTAACTGATATTTATATTTACATCAGCAAACCCTTTGGAATATATTTTGTTCGACCGAAATAAACCGAGATTCACTTTTTATTTGAAAAGACCCTTATAACTGTAAATACAGAAAGGATTAATAATGCTTTTCAATTACTTTCACAATTGGAAATCTCCTTTATGTATGCATCTTTATCTCATTATTTTGGTGATTTTAAGTAGAATTAATATTTTCACATGTTGCATATAAACTGTTGGTTAAATGTTATATCATCTGTTATAAACTTCAACAGAAATGTGAAATATATACCTTTCTATGAAGAACTGAAAATTGTAATTGCAATGAAGAATGTAAATTTGTTGTTGTTGTTTCTAATGGCACTTGTCATAAACAAGCCCACTGACGTCAGAAGTCAGAGATTTTAAGCCAAGGGTGCGTCTCTTGTTTTTCAGAAGCGCCATCTAAGGCCAAGAGTATGAGCTACATACACGTCACGACCCTTTTTACGGTGCTGACTTCATTCATCCACAGATCGTAATTTAGACCTGAATCAGAGAACAATCATCCCTGATCCAGGACCCCCAGTGGTATTACTCACGACATGGAGGACTTTGTTACCACGGCAGATTTACACATGTGCCAGCCACCACACACACGGAGAGTCTTCGGCTGGCGGGGTTCGAACTCGCAACCCAAGAGACGTGAATCCAACGTGCTACCAACCAGGCTATTCCGGTCCATAGAATGTAAATTTAAAACATTAATTGCAAAAAATATTGAATAGTTTAGCCCAAATTTATAGTCTCCATTAATATATATTACCATCAATATAGAAGCATTAATAATATTTTAAATGAATCAAACATGAAACTTCTTTATAAGAATGAAGATTTCTTCTGGTATTGAAATTGAAAATCGGATAGAATTGAATTTTAAAACTGAATATTAAAATTTGATTTAATTGTTTCTTTAAACGATTAAAATCGTTTAAAGAAACAATTAAATCAAATTTTAATATTCAGATATGGCGCCAGATATGGTCATTCAACACAAAATTTACTGCGTCCATCAATATATTTTGTTACCAATATGAAAGCATCAATTATTTATCAAATTAATGTTAAAAAAAACTGAAACTTCTTCATAAGCAAGAAGGCATCTTCTGTGCTTCAAGAAAATAATTTAGGTATAGTCTGCACAGTTTTGTGAGTATACAAGTTTGTCATAAAAGGTCGTATTCAGATAATATAAGATAATATAATCCAGATATATAATATCCAGTTATTTTTTAAAAGCATGACTCCATGGAAAGTTTGATTCTAACATAATCCAAATATAAAGTGTCTCGTGTTGTAAAAGATTTTGTTCACATTTTTCGGTAGAGTATGTCTGCCATTATTAAAAACAAACAATGTATCTGACAAACTTCAATTTATTAAACCCAATATCAATGTTGCCAAATCAAAAATATTTCTTCGAAACAACTATATTTCTTCCTTCCTCTCATTTAGAAGAAAATTAAGAATTTGGAAAATGCAATAATTTTGGTTTTATTACTATTACCACCGAGATTGAGGATTCTTGGAAAATATTTCAAGAGACTATAATCTTTCGCTGAGCTTTATTTTTTCCTATTTGGTAAATTTCTTTCAATTCGTGTTGTTCTTTTTGAATATCTTGACTGTATTTTTGTCCCCTGGTCTCGTATTTTCTAGAATATTAGTAAAATGAAGCATCGTCTTTCAGTATCCATTATTTCGAACTTATTTTACAGTATAACCATCAGAGGATTCAGAGACATTTTAAAGCTGAGATATTTAAAATAAATTACCTTATGTATCTCGCTAATCAGTGATATTCGCTGAATATCAGAGAAATGTTAGCATCAAAAATATAAAATACGACTCGTCATCACTAAATGCAAACTTTTTTAGCATTAAAAATCTTTATTAAAAATTTTTCTTTAATTTTCACAACAGTTTTTATCATTCGTAAGATCTTATGTTTACTAAACTTGTCAAGAAAAAAAACTTCGACGATAGTGCAGCATCTATAATGTTTTTCAATATATCTAAAGAATATACAAAAAATTGTTTTCTGTTAAAAAAGATAAGAAACTGCATTATAAGAAGAAGCATTTTTCGATACAACGGTTTGAAATTCGACATTTAAATTGCAGGGGGAAAGTACCATCTCCGACAATCGGCTCTTGAAATGAGTTTTCAGAGGAAGTATTAAGAATTTCATCTTCCTCATAATCCTTTCCCTTCGGCAACTTTCTGATATGTGCTTCCGAATGAGAAATGTCGCTGTCACTTCAGAGTAGTAAATTAAAAGTAGCATACATTTAATTGCATCTTCAGATTTTCATTTCATAAATATTACGATCTGTAAACTAAAAGTTTTCCCTGAAAATAACAGAGATAAGCTGATACCTATCTGCCTTCGATGTTTTTAATAAAAAATATAAAAAAGAGTATATTTTTTATGAAAATGTTCTAACTGTTATATAGTTTATCTTGAACTATATTAAAACCTTATATTATTTATATAAGGTATATTAAATAAATTATATGAATACTTGACAGAAATTAATATATATAGGTATTGATTTTTGCCTTATTGAAAGCTATTTTCTGAAAGGAAGTGAACTGATGCTGCCATGTGAGGTTCATCAAATTTACTAATTCTATTTTAGAATTATATTCTAGTAAAAAAAGGAATCATCACTTGAGTTCAGAGTCAATTTGATTGCAATAGTCTGTGCTCCAGATAAACTGACTTTATAAAAAATATTTTTCTGCATTTCTCATTATCATTTTTCTCATTTAAATGAGAAACAAACAGGGAAGCAAACATTATTTGTGAAAAATTGATAACATGATATGTAATACGATAATAATATAGCACGTAATTAGGAATAATTGTTGTGTGTTTATATATGTATATCAAGAAAAAATAGAGGTCGTCTTCTAGATTTTTTTTCCTCGTATATTTCTTATAAAGGTATTGTTCTCACTCTTCCAAAATAAAAATCTTGGATCTTGGTCAAAGCCATGAACACTAAAAGTGCTCACTTACTTATTTATTTATTTTTCAGATTTGGGAACATGAGCGTTTTATCCTTCCTAGTATAGTGAAGAATAACGAATAAACATTTTGATGTCTCTTTTTCGTTTAATAAAAACCAAAATTAACACAGGCGTACAACTTTGAAATACGCACTTTTAAATGTATGCAAAAGTAGAGACTAACAGATAATCAACCCAATGATGGATTTTTTTTTTCAAAATTTGATATGAATACACGGATATTTAAACTGTGTACCAAATTTTATTTATGTAGCTTTTTGTGCTTTGCAGTTGTTGTATTTCCTTTCTACCCGATAGTCCTAAATAGATACGGTTAAAAATTTGATAGAAATCTTCAAAATAATGTAAAGATCACATACCAAATTTCATTCATCTAGTTCAAAAAGTTTTTGACTTATCGTATTCATTAAATTCCAAAAATGTGGATTTTTTTTTTATTAATTTTGTTTCTAAATGAAGAGATTCGTTGACGCTCAAGATCTAACTCTTTGGCGATTACAATACTTTTTTACATATACACTACGTAAACGAGGAAGCGAAAATAAAACCAAATGTTAATAAACTATTGTTACAAGCGGAAGTGAGAAAAGGCGGTTTTCGAAAAAATTGATTGTTCTTTCCGTCATTTTTGCACGCATTAAGTTTTTATCATTACAATTCATTAACTAATAAATTATAATTCACTAATAACGTATTTCCCAATGAATAATTATGATATTCATCAATCTTTAATCCATGACTATTACTACGACCAGAGGGTAAAAATGGCGTTTGAGTATCTAATACATTAATCATATTTCTTATATATCATTTCATTTATAAAAAACATTTTGATAATGGTCATTATATATAAAAACATCGATAGTAAACTCAGCTAATAGGGATCATGGTTGGTTGGTTGGTTGGTTGGATTTTTTTGGCGCAAGAGCCATTTTTGGCCAAGCTGCGCCAAATAGGGATCATGGATATAAGGATCAGTAGGAACGCTGAATAAAATAGCGAGGAACGTATTTCCCATACCTAAATATACAGAAATTCCGTCGATTCTAGTAATCAACAATTCGCCATGGTGCTACTTCAGAGTGGAACTGATGTAACTTCAAATAAACCTAATCGAACAAACATCTGCTCTTGAAATGTAGTTATATATGATTATAAAAGGAAAAGATAAGGTTCTTATTTCTTTCAAACATTTATAAGGTAAAAAAAATAAGAATCTCTTCTTTTTGAAATTCAGTAATAAAAACATGCTTAAAAGTTTATAACAAAATCAGCAATACAAGCTATAAAGAATTTTGCTAACTACCTAAGACTAAAAAATATGCTGTGTTAAAAAGTTTTGCTTTAAAATGAATTAAGCAAATTTTTCTAAGTATGTCATTAAGACAAAAAAAAAAGGAATTTAAACACGTGTCTCACTTCTTTGAAATTCAATTTTTTTTCTCTGAGTCCGGTAAGATATTCTTAGTTTGAAAGTAACTAATGATATGATTAAAAATATTTTTCCTTGGGGGTATTCACCATCTTTTTCTTGAATGAAAGTTTTATAAACATATAATTACAAGCAAAAATATTGCCAATAGTTCTGACTTAAGGTTCTAGGAAAACTGTGTACATTCGCGACTCATTTTTCGAATATATTTTATATGAGAAATCTTGGTATAAAAAAAGTATTTTAAATTATCCTGACATTAATTACCAAACATTCTTAATCTTTAAAAATGGTTCTATTTCGTTCTAAAAGTTTCGGAATTTTTAAATATATTCCAAATGTACCTGAATTCTTTCATTCTTCGCTGATTAAATGCAGGCTAGTATATGTCTATGCAGGCCAGTATATGTAGTATGACTTTTTAATCAGAACTAGTTTAATCGAGGGCAAATTCGTGCAGCGCATGCGCGTATGGAATAATTTTATGCATTCGAAACGTTCCATCGTGGGGAAAATATGACGAGTCTTCTTAGATTGCAAGGAAAGCTGTACACAAATAATTCCTTCTAATTAATATTTAATAAATTAATTTAGCTCGATAGTAAAAATTTTGATATTATTTTTGATAAGAATATTATTTAATAAAACTGGGGATATTTTCAAAATTTATTTCTATGCAACAGATTAACCAATAACAGTGATTATAACATCTTAGCTTCATTTTTCATATAACATAAGTAACGCTCTTTTCCGGTTTTCCCCCTTTATAACATTTATTAAGAAACAAAATTTTCTTTTCATTCTACATCGAATTATAAATGCTGATAATTTTTCTTCCTTAAATTGCAATTCACTCTTTTCTTTTCTTTTTTTTTCCTTCCTTTTTTGTAGATGTTTGATACCTCTTATTCAATATCTTTTCTGGGTGAGGATTATAAATTTGTACATACATTTTGCTTATAACATGTGTTTATAAATTTTATTTATTATTTTACTTACCTACATGCTTATATATTTCCATATTTCCATGTGCATTTTTTTTTAATTTCTTTCCATTTTTGTAGGAAAAATTTCTATTTGCAGAATTTTTTTTTAAATCCACCAACTCACTTCAGGCTTAACGCGCATTGTATAAGCTAAATATGGATGAGAAAATAAAAATATATTAATAATTCCTTCAGCTCAAAGTACAATTTCCAAAGCATAAAACATTTATTGATAACACGATGGTTTACGAATTCCTTCTAATATCAAGTAACTTGTTTGAACATCACGTTCCGCAGCAAGTTGCTGCAGCTTATTCCCTGTTCTATTCTTCTTCTTGTGTACACTTGACCACCCTGCCACCACTGAACGAAGCAGTATCGACAGGATTTGTTGTGACCAGCTGCTGACTTTAATCCATCCATAACACCAGTCGATTCACTGAACGGACATCCTCTTCAAGGCGATTGGCCCCCAGCTACATATCCCTAATCCATATTCATGGGAATTTATTATCCGTTATAGAATTTACTTATAGGTCAACGGTTCTCATATTCCAAAAAAGTACAACGAGTAGGAACATGGGATAGTGTAGTAAATGGAGGGAATGGAGATCTCATCTGCATCTTTCAATGGATTATCACACAGACATATAAAAGAATTACCTTTCTGACGGCAGTGAGAGGGCGTGCTCTCTTACAGAAAGAAAATAAAGAAATTATGAATTATTCGTATAAGCGCTCTGAAATTCACAATTCTGCTTTTCACCATTTTTAACCATTCCTATCAAAATTTCCACTCACTAAGAGTTCTCCATGAGTTTCCTCTACAAATCGCAGTTCGAAGATTTTCCAGATACACATGAAATTTGACTGAAATTTAGGTTAAAATTGAGTCAAATTTAATAAATTGGCCCATATAGGCCCACGGAATGGGTGACATGGTTTTCAAATAAAAATTCCACATTTTATAGAGATACTTCTATGTCTCATCTAAATAGAACTAACTTGTGATGTTAGTGATCCAAAATATGGTCTCGCATGGCCTTTCCAAGTAGCAACAATTACTTTTTACGTTGCTGACTGCAGGTGTAAACAGTTATATCTAATATAATTCCTATATTTTGAAGAAAACGCCATTTTAAAACCGTGTCTTATTTATACTCATTCTTCAGTAATAAAATAAGTTGAAAGTCATAATATTATTTAAGATTTGTGTTCTCAGAATTCTTTTTTCATTTAATCCCTAGTTGTTTGTTTATTAGATGAAATTATCAGTTTAATATCAGATAAAGCTATGGGGATGCTTCTTTTTATTCTTATCTAAAATCAAGTGGATTGTAGGACTAACGTACAGGAATGTAGGACTAACGTACAGGAATGTAGGACTAACGTACAGGATTAAGAAGAGAATTAGCTTTCTACGATGACTTTAAAATATACCACATACCCGTGAGTATCCTGACTCAAGTTTCGACTAATATTTCCCACTTTTAGTTCCAGGATTTTATTTTAAAACTAGACTTTCTTATTGTGCCAAAAAGCGATAATGATATGCACATAATCTCGATCAATTATGTTATCCCAGTAATATCTTACATGGAATTGGCGTACAACAGTTTCGAAATATTAACCTTTGACGTGAATTTAGCATCTTTTCTGAACCTATCGTGTCATCCATGATGAATTATTTTCCGACTAATCCCTGGCATGCGCTAATAGTATCCAAAAATATAATTAGTTTCAAAAATGTTTTTCTCAACCGATTGACACAAAACTGCATATGTAGTCACAAAATCCTATATCCTATTTGGCATATTTAAGTCATTTTTGTCATTTTTGAGTTATTGCATATACGTGTTTCTGAACGAACAGACCGACAGACAATCAACGCCTACATGGATTCGGCTTAAAATTTGATACTTG
>JAPMOR010050531.1:345662-376165 GCA_026543865.1 Argiope aurantia | reverse complement strand
TTTGGTATAAGGTCTTGCAGATTTCTATTAAATATTGAATAAAATTTATTCAGATCAAGTCCGACTGCCTGGATATTCCAATATAAAGTCAACATGATAATCATAAAACGAAGAGAGCTAGATAGATAAAATTAGTTACATATCTACAGTGTAAACACCAGAAACACTTTGAACCAAATCCAATTGCGGATTGACTGTCTGTCGATCTGTACAAGTAAGCGCGATAATTCAAAAACTTCGTGAATTAAATATATCAAAATTGGTATAGGATTTTGTGACTACAAGTGCAGTTTTGTGTCAAATATTTGTTTCAATCGATTGAGAAAAACGTTAATAATAAAATCAAATTTGTCTACAGCACAAATTCGATTTTATTATTAACGGATGTCAGGGATTAATTGCCAAATAACTCCCCAAAGATGACGCAATAGATTCAGCAAAAATGCTAAATTAACGTTAAAAGTTAATATTTCGTAACTATTGTGCGGTAATGCCATGCAAGACATTTTTTGACATGACAAGTTTATTAAAACGTATACGAGAAAGTTTTGTGGAAACAAAGCCCGGTGGTTTGAAAAGTAATAATATTTGAATGGATCATCCAGCGCACGCGCATTAAATAAGGATTCAATCTTTGAATCATTTGTCCATGTAAACAATACTTTTGTCAGTAGGAAAACACAGAGAATTGCAATCATTAGTATGAATATCTAAATAATTCTCTTGATATTAAGCAAAAAATATGTAATAAAGTTATTTTTAACTCATTGTCATTTTATTTTCTGGTTTTTCTAACACCTATTTGTAGTCTGTATGTGTCATTTGGTGGGAGTTGTTAGAGAAAGTCGGAGGAATCATGACATCTTAATAAAAATAGTTTTTTTTTATTTTAATAATTTTTTTATTTTGATTTTAATAATTAAAAATTTTAATAAAGAAGCTGCTTTGTCTTATAAATCGAACAAATATGTTAGTAAAATTCAAAAGAGTTTTGACCATTATTTAAAAACTAATTTTCAAGAACTTGAAAAGTAGCCTATTACTCCACTAATAGAGTAATTCTGCCACATTCTCGGTGTTCTGATGCCATCCTGTTCCAAACTATAAATTATGAAACTTGAGATGAAATTGGAAGTAATAAATATGGGTTAACTTTACATTATTTTATTGCAAAGTAATTATTATAAATATAATAAAAAACTAGATTTTTTTTTCAGACTCTTTCAACATGACAAATTTATTTTTGGGAAAGATTACATTTCCATAAACATCAGTAAAATTATTTTGTCTGTCAAAAGTAACAATTATAATTATCTGCATAGGAAAACACACTCATGGGCTCAATTACACAGTTAACCGATGTTGCATTTTATATGTGTCACACCCTCCAAAAACTATGCAATTCTCCACAACTTTTGGAAAAACGTCTAATGCCTCTTCGCCTGAGTTTCTATAATATAAGTTCTTTTCATCGCCATTAGTGAAAATGGTCTTTCCGTCGTCATCAATTAAATCGTTGTCGTCAGTGGAAACTATTTCAAGTGTTAATCTTCGAATGCAGATGTCTTTTCTTAAGCCTATCTCTCAGTGTAGTACACGAAATATCAAGCATAAACTTTTTTATTCCAACATTTGCATTATAGCTGATTTAAATTCGTCATTTGCCCATTTTGCCTTTTCAGCAATTCTTCATTTTGTGAAAAGCATTTGAAAAGGCAATTAAAATGCATTTTAGGTAAATAGATATGTTGGGTCATGCCATTACTATAGCAGTATTGTCTATGTTTTGATGGTGCCATTACACACATAGATTAATAAAATGAATGATCACGATTCTCGACAAGTGCAGACGCTTATTCAGTGATATTATGATATATAAATATAAATTGATATTAATGAAACGAATATATATATATATATATTAATTACGGTTTATATTTGCATAGAAAGACGCTTGTGTTTATTTATGCGAAATTATAAGGAAACAGCAAAAAAATAATATTTTTTTTTGCAATGAAAACATTTTTCTAGCCAGAATTTTGACAATGTGCTCATCCAATATATATATAACTTATATATATTGGATGTTATATAACTGAGTGTTATAGGTACCGATTGTACAGGATGGCATTATGTTATGTTTAATGTAAAAAAATCCATCTTTAATCGATTATATATGCAATGAGAAAAAAAATAGGAAGTTCGGATAAACTCAACAATTACTGCTTTTTTTGTACATTTTTGTCCCATTTTTGCACTCTCAATGGCAAAATAGAAAATTAGAATTATCAGAATACCTATTTGAATAAGGTTCATACAAATATTTATTTCAATAATACCACATACCGTGTTTTCTTTCAGAAAGACATTTAAGGACATCCTAAACATTTTAAATAAATCTCATTGGATTCGCATGAATTCAAAGCATAAAAAAAGAACATCAAACAAAAACATATTTCCCCTCCCCTTTTCAAAGGAATAAATGGCTACTTTAATCTACACACCAAACGATTCTCGAGTACGATATTAAAAAGAAACATGGAACAAGAAATAAAAAAGAGCTTAAACCCTCAAATCATTTGCATTCAAAATGGGTTCAAGCTCCATGTTACCCAAAAGTGTCACACAATATTAAAAGAAGAAATGGCGATGTAAGAGTGAGATAAAATCTTAAGTATTTTTGAGAACCTACAAAGAATCTTCCTCCATTACTTTAAGCTCCTCGCCCTTTTCCTACAACTAAAACGACTGCTTGCTTGTGATACATTTTTTTTTCACTTTAAAAGATACTAAAACGTGGGTCTTTTGATGTTTTAAAACATTTTTCGTGGTTTATTCTTCACAAAAGGGAATTGTTGATGATAGTGCATTTCAGATGAAAAGGTAAAAGCAGCCTCACTGGTTTACTCCATGATCATATTTTTTTTTCATGTTTTCGGAGGAATTTTTGGCAGCACTTTTTGGTGGAATCATAGATTAGAATGGCTTGAAAGTCCCTTCACGTTTGTTGATAGAAAATAACAAAAAAAAATAAATAACTTATTTTTCCAAGTAGAATTACTCCTTTTAATTTCATCGCAATCCATAATATAATTTCATCAATCATGTTTATCGATTTTATGTTGAATATTAAACGAATTAGTTTTCTCTTATCTTTGTTTTAATTTTATATCATTCATTTACATTATTCTTTTTTAATGTTTCATGGATAGAATTTATGATTTAGTCTCAGTGCTTATTTTCATTGCATAAATACATTTTAATGATTAAATGCTGTTCGTACGAAGCTTAGTAAAATAAAAAAAATAAGAAGAAAGATCGAAACTATGCATCAGATTAATGCGCACCATCACAAAAATAATGAGAAAAATGAAAAAAGTAATTATGTTACTTACATTAATAGTTTTATTTCGTTTAAAGAAAAACCATTAAAATAGACGGGGTTTTTTCCTATGTAGAAAAATTTCTTCTGCAAATGATACTAATTACCTAGAATAAATGAATATTGTATAAAATATCTCTGTCGCCATATAATTGTCGCCAACTTTTTGGCGACAAGTTGGTTTAAATTCAAAGATAAGCTGTCTAAAAAAAGATGAAAAGAGAAAAGTGAAAATAACTTTGCACAATAAGATAGTAAATAATGTAAGAAAAAAAAAAAGTGTAGACACATATTTTTGAAAATCGTTCAATTTGGGAAACATATTGTTATGAATCTATAATATTGCTTTCTTGAAAGTGTTAGTATCACTGCTGAAAAAGATATTTACAGACATTTTAACTGATGCTAATTGGATCGTGGCCAGGTAACCGATTCCTGATCTTGGCGACAAACTGATGATCATTTGGCATTTTGGCGATGAATTCGTCAGCAAAAACGATAGTTCTGTAAAATACAAATTGAATAGCCTTATTAAGAGCTGAAATCCAAAATATTGCCTGAAAATTAATTTTCCTGTTGGGGAAACTATAAATTATACTTACTCACAAATGAAGTCAATTTGCTCTTCGAAGCGTTGATAGCAGAGAATGTTCTCCTACTACTGAAATGTTATGATATATCGTTATTTAATTAATGATTTGCTGTCTGTTAGTATATTGTTTATCTAAATTTTGTTCGTAATTTTGTCACTTGCACTCCGCATTTTCTAAAATTTTCGTAAAATAAAACATTGTTTTCGTGAATGTGATGTGGCAGCCCGCGTATTTGGATGATGAGTGGCCGGAACTTTATAAAAATCTATTTATTATACAATTAGCACGCACATTTGCAACATTATTAGATTATATCTACGTATACACATTAGACGTAGTTAAGAATTTATACATTATCGTATTTAATCGTTCGATAAAATTCTACAATAATAATGTCAGTGTTGCCAACTCTATAATGATAAATAAAATAAAGATGTTCAATTCAATCTTTTAGAAGAATGCAGCTGGCGTCCTGGCATAGGGGTAGCGCGTCTTCCCCGTGATCTGGGCGTCCCGGTTCGGGCATGGTTGTCCTTCATTTGTTCTATCTGTGAGAAGTGTGAATGTGCCTCCTTTTAAAAAGGGGCTGTGCAAGCGAATGTGATGCGTGAGTAGCAAAATCGTACTCTTGGCCCTAGTTGGCACTACTAAAATAAGAGACGTTTCCTTTCGGCTTAAAATCGTTGATTTCAAATCAGCGGGCTTTCCTATGGCAATGCCATTGGAAACAATAACAACAACAGAAGAATGCAATAAATATCTAGAATAAAGCATTTCTTTTACTTTAAATACACTGGACGATTTTATAACAATATATGCATCTCAATTCTGTACAGACTTCCGTCAGTGTGCGATTTTCTATATAATGTTATTTTATGTCATACGGATATATAACACCTCAATTTTTAACCTTGCTATAAGGGAATCTATTGTATTCATATACGTAGCTTAACTGCATACAAATCTTACAGATGAAATATCATTTGTTACTTTACATAAAATATCAATAGCTGGAACTTAACAGGAAAAAACATTTGGCGTTGTGTTGGCTTTCATTTTATCAGTATCTAATTAAGAAGCCAAGCTATTTGTAAGAATTTTTAATTACCGATGCAGAACTTGCAATATAATAATCTTAATAAGATGTATCTGAACTTTTGTGTTTACTTTTACTTTATATCAGTTTTAACCGATTCATATTTTTTTACATAATGTATTTAGGAACTATCACAGAAATAGAATCAGCATCTCTCATCAATCAAACGGATGTAAACTTTTTTCCTTTTTTAGTCAAAAGAACATAAATAGATTTGAATATATTTCTACAAATAGAGTATCAAGGGAATACGTAGGGAAAAAAATTGCAAATTTAAAAATGGACTGTAAATTATCTTATTCAGCATATGATTTTATCCTCTTCTCGAGAGACGGAGATTTTGAAGTTATAAGTTTAAATCCATGTATATCAAACCCAAATATGCGCCATAAATCCTTGTAATGCGTTGTGATATAACAAATCCGATGTCATATGCCATCCAGTTATGCGATAAATATTCCAAAGAGTGTTGTAGTGTGCATGCATCAGTAATTCAAAACTCTACGCTATGCTTTCAATTTACATTTTCTTTTTACGTTTCAAGCAGAAAACAATGCCCTACTTTTCTTGATTTGATTATTGTTTCGGAAGGAGAAAACTATTATTATTTTAAAATGCTTTCCTAGTTTCAAATTAACAAACATATTAATAAAATGCAATAATTAATGTTTCGAAGGAGTTGATATCAAATTCTTCTTTGTTATATTTTATATATAAAAAAGTCCAACATAAACTAACACATATATTAATACTCTAATTAATAATAAATAACACAATCCATTAAAACTTGATTGTGATTAAGTAAATACGTAATTATCTCAAAAAAAGTATTCACATTTGGCTTGATATTAAAATGTTACAAACAAGCATTTTAAGAATCAGGATTACATTAGAAACCAGGAGTTATTCTTAATCGAGAAATTGTTAGAAAAGTTCGCGAAAGAAATTGATGGTACAAATTTAAATCGTGATGAGTTTAAAAGAAAGTTTACGTAATTCTGTTCATCATTGTTTCTAAATTTAAATGGCATTTTTTCCCATTTGAATTATATTTGCCTAATAAATTCTTTTTCTTAGTTCGGGGTATTTTTTAAAACCTCTCTAAATCTCAAGAAGATTGTATTCTTCTTTTGATGTCAATAAAAAACGCAAGAGAAAGAAATAAAATCAATCAATAAAATCTCAACTTTTCCTAGTCCATTCTCTGTGTATAGTAAGTATAAGATTTATGTTTTAATTTTTATTTTATGCATTCAATAATTGAATACGACACTAAAGTTTCCAGACAAGTCAAAAAACCGTGATTGAGAAAAATTTGATTATTGTTATTTTTAAAATTATTATAAGTATTTAAAACGAAACATTTTTTTTTATAATTGAATACAGTTTATGCTATGAAAAAATATATAAATAAAATCAGAAATTCGATAATAATTTAAATGATTTTTTTATTTCTTTTAATATATTCGATTCTATTGGTTCAGCTTTATATGTTAAATATATAATAAGAACATTTCTAATTTTATTTGATTTTCAATATGAATTCAAAGTAAGATTCATAATCTTTATTGCATGAGAGGAAAAAAAAATCTGCTTTGGGTTTTTGAACTGGTTTGTTTCGCAGTCTCCTTTGGTGACAAATTAGTTCCCCGGGAATATCACCTGTTTTTACTTTCATTTAAATCTCTTAAGCAGAATTTAATGCTCTTAATTTCATGGACATGATCAAAAAAAATTCTATCAAAAACCTCACAAGAGTGAAAAGCTGAAAAGCTTTAAGTAAATTGAACCTGTAATCATATTTATAACAGACTATCTTTGGAGACCATAATAATATGGTTGTGTTACAAACCTGCAATTCGGCTTCCCAGCATAGTTTGTTCCATCATTGGAAAGGAAGTTTTACAGTCATCTGAATGGGACGAAGTCCAGGTGTGCGTCGGAGGTCCCAGAGCTTGGCGACAAACTTGGCGACCATTTGGCGACTTGGCGACGAATTTGGCGACTTGGCGCCAAAATAGATAATACCCGAAACTTCGAGAATTTTCCCGATCCGTCCAGTAGGAACCGAGATACTCCTCGAACGTTCCTGATTGGTTGAGAGGCTTCTAGCCCCGCCTCCTGAGACCTATAAAAGGAAGCGACCGCCGCTGCCAGGGGAGACGACGAAGCCAGTAGTCGAAGACGACGGAGTGGTCCGAAGACGGAGCGGAAAAGCCAGTAATCCGAGTTCGAGAGCAGCGAAGTCAAGTCAGTAATCCGAGCCAGAGTCGGAGAAGTAGAAGACGGAGGAGTCGGAAGCGACTGAGTCAAGCTAGTGCTGAACTGAGCTGTGCGCTACTGTCTGCGGTAGATTCTGGTTGTATGCTGTTGTATGCTACACGTCTCGGGTGAAGATAATCGTCTTCTGTGCTGTATATGGTTGTCGCTTTGTGCTGTCCTGTGTGTCTTCGTGTAAATAAACGTCGTTGTTTTTATTCTACTTCTGCCTGCTGATTGAGCGTTCTCCACACCATATAACTTCCACTATCCAAACGAACCCCGGTAAAAAAAATTTCGTAACAGTTGGTTCGCAGGTAATGTGGGCTATTATGTTTATTTTCAATTAAATTTTCATTGAATTAATTGATCACACCAATAAAATACCTTTAAACATCAAATTACGTCAGAAAACTCGTTATTTTAATAGCTTTACATTTTCTCTTTTCTTTGTACTTATGAAACATCCTATTAGAGTCAGTTCTAATGACATTATAACGACATTAAAAACGCAGATTTTAGGGTAATATATGTTCTAATTTTCATGGTACCATAATTTACTTTCTTATTCATCATGTAATTTATGAAGATAATAAACAAAATCCTTCTTCCTTAATTTTCAAAATTAGAAGAAAGTCACGCGATTAAATGTTTGAAGGAGAAATGAAAACGGTTTTAATTTCAATTCAACAGTGAAATCTACTCTTTAAAATTATGCACAAAAAAAAATTTTAATTGCCAAAATTCCGAAAAAATATACCATTAATAAATTGATGTAATTAAAATGCATTATTCTAAACTTGAAAATATTATAAAAATCGACGATAATATATTCTGAAATTATCGCTGAAAAACGCTAGAATCTCACTTAATTCTTAATTTGCAAATAAAATTTTTAAATGCCTCGTTCCAAGATGTACATCCTCATGATAGTATTCTAAGTCAAACAATTTATTACCCATCTTCCCTATTATAAGAAGGGTTTCAATTAATGTAAAACATATTTTACTGTGATAAAAACAGAAAAAAAATCTTAAAGTATTTCCAACAAAAATTTAAATGATACATTAATTTCAAAGCGAATTCCCGTAAATAAGAAGAAAAAAATTTGTAACTTGAACCCATAATCTAGCAGGAGACCCGTATGATCCTTATCGAACGAGCAGTGAGGCAGAATATGCAATAATGAAAAATTTTCGTTTCGCTAAATTCGTAGCAAAGGAATAAAAGCACAACCAGCTGACTAAGCGACCTCTCGCGCATTATAGAACACATGACCTGGTGTGAGCATAAGCCGAATTATTCCAAAACATTTAACTAAATTAAGGTTACAGGTAATTTTCGAGCTCAGAAATCGATGTTCTTAAAAGAACTGAGTATAATCGGGTAATCTGACCCCTCGTTGCCAGAAGCTTCGAGAGAAAATAAAAAAATAAAAAAAGGGAAAGAAGTAAAGGATAAAAAAAAGAGAGAGAAAGAATCAGTAAGAAAATCCATGGCAAATTCTGTACACAGTTGAAAAAAGGAAAAACAGAAAATGCTACTGAATGCAGAAGAAACATACATTCACAAGGGACAAGGGAGGTTGCCGTCGGCGGAATCCGTTTGGCATTGTTGGCGTTTTCTATCGAAGGGGAAAAAAAAGAAATCCCTTCTGCCGTTACGCTGTTGCCGCCAAGCATAGGTTATTTGAGTAATTTAAGAACTATACTTGAAATTATTGTTAGTAAATTATGCATTTATGGGATGAAATAACTTGTATTCATTTTTTAATTCATATTGTTTCTCATTTTTTTTTTCTGCTATAAGATTCAAAACATTTTTTTCTCAAAGGTTTGCTCTCCTGCTTTGAGCTAGTCACTTCACTTCACATCGCTTGAAAAGATCAAAACAGGAAACATGAGAGTAAATAAGAAATAAAATAGTATCATAAAGGAGATGAAAGATCTTTCTCTCTTAAAACCAAAATGTATGAAAATAAAAAAAAAAATTGTTAGTTGCAATTGCCTTTCATAAGTGATCCTTTGAAATCAAGCTGTATTAGCAAAGTTTTAGGTTTTTACCTTTATAAATCAAAAGATAAATTTGCACGATCATTCAACAACATTGGAATATACAACAGCAAATGTTGTGTATTCCATCAAAAATACATATTCTGAAACTTATATCAATTTTTTTTAAAGTTTCTGAAATAAAACCCCTAAAAATTATTATCAAATAAAAATGATGCATTTATTTTTTTCAAGATTTAAAAAAATTCTTAAGAAATAACAGTATGAAATAACTTTAACTCATCAAATCCAAAATAACTGAAAGCTAAACAGGCTTGATTATCTTTTATAACTAGGATTAAATGTGAAGCAAATTTTTCTTCAACCAAAATTTCTTAGACAATTTACTATTATTTTATTTGTAATAATTATGTTACGAATGAATTTTTATTATTAACTTGTTAATGATACTGGTAATGTGGCTTAATTAAATGATTGATATCGTGTCCGCGTTACGACGGAAAGGAGGTGCAGTAGCTTGTGAGGGTAAAGACCTGAGCACTCGAGGGCAGAAGTCTGACTTTTAGCTCATATGAAGATGAAACTCACACATTCGCTTACACAACCCCTTTTTACAGGAGGGGGGGGGGGGTACATTCACACACCTCACAGATAGAACAACCATGCCCGAACCAGTATTCGAACCCGGGACGCCCAGATTACGGGGAAGATGCGCTACCCCTATGCAAGGACGCCGGCGCTTAGTTAAATAAGACATTGAAATAACCACCGGGAGAGGACTCCCAAAACTTTTCTTGCATACTCTCTAATAAAGATGTCTAGAGAACGTCTAATGTCTAATAAAGATGTCTATATTAACTTTTGGTGGGAATTTATTATTTTTATTGAATCTGTCGTATAATGCTTGGCGAGTTTTTTGGCCATTATTCCTTGGCATGCAGTTAAAAGTAACCAAAAAACGAATGTGTGTTCTAGACGCGTTCTTCTCAATTTATTGAAACAAAGATTAGACTTAAAACAATTGTAGTCATAAAATCCCATAACAAATTTAATAGATATAAGTCAGAGCGCTTTGAAGTTATCGTTGTTATCTATTTTTGAAAATACAAGCAGACTGACGCTCAATCTGTTGTTGGATTTGGCTTAAATTTTGACAGGCAAATTACATTATAGATGTTCAACACCGTGTAGCGAATTTTACCTATATAATTTTCTTCGTTTTGTATTTATGCTGTTAAATTATATTCGAACACCCAGATATACAGATATTCCTCTGAACTGACATAGCTCAAAGTTTGATGGCAATTATAAATTTGATGTACAAACCCCATATCAAATTTCACCCTTATAATATTGAGTTATCTTTATCACAGAGAGAAATTTTCCAAAAATGTGTTGTTCGAAATCAGTTATATCTATACTGTGGAGATTCATTAGAATCTCGAATTCGAATTTTTTGACAATTATAATATTTTCATTTTACTGAGAAAAAAAATTATTCTAAAGTATTTTATTCTTAATGGAGAAATAAATTAGCTTAATATTAATGTTCTCCTTTTACTGCTCCATATGAAATTGATAAATTAAACTTCTGCAAATCAATCCATCCAAATTGTAGTCTTTCAAAACTGAGATATTTTATTAACCAGAATAACTTAAAATTGAATCTAGCATAATCTATCGATTAACAAAATTAAACAAATTATTAATTTAAAAAGAACTAACAATTTTGCTAAAGTTACAGGTTGGAAACTTTAACTTCGATTTTTCGCGTTTAAATAAAAACTTATCAATCTCTGAAAAAAAGTTTAAAAGGAAAAAAACTATAAATATTAAAAAAGACCTTAAGAATGTGCTAGTAAAAGATATTAGTTGCGTAATTAGATTGAGAGAAAACTTTAAAAAGGGTGAACTTAGAAATATATCTTTACTTTACTTTATAAATTTGAGCTAAATTTTTCGACTTCCACTAAGTCCGTGTTATGTAAAAGAAAACAATTGGTAGAAGTTTTAAACCAATATCTGCATTACTTTTTCAATAATTGACAAGGTTGTCGAATAATAAAACAAGATCTTCGAAAATTTCCATTAAGTACTTTTTTTTATCAGTCAATGTTTAGAGACCAACAAAAATTCTGTTCTAAAAAATTTTCTCCGCAATTTATCAGTAGTCGAATCTTCACAACAAATTGTTGAAAATTAAATGTGGAGTTAGCATTTTCTTTCATTTATCAAGCCCGAATTCATTTTCTGAAGACTGCTAAGCTCATGCATTCTACTGTTTAATGATTTTCAAGAAATAGTTAATTATTTCTTTCAAATGTAAATGTTCATCACTTCTTTGAAGTTCTTATTTTTTTTTTTAATTTTGAAGGATAAGAAAATACTTATAAGCTTTTCTCGATGGTCCTGTTTTTTCCAACGATATCGAATTTATCAAAAATTAATGTAGACACTGATTTGAAATTTTTACCAATTATTTAATTCGATAAATTTACTTTTAATTAAAATTTAGCTAAAATTTTTTTTTAAATAAAAAAGTATTTTTCCAAATTAGTTCTTTTTAAAAATTTACATTATCAATCAAAGATTACAATTAAATCAATTTATATTAGAATTCAGTTATTAATACGTTTCATAGCTCACTGTATAGGCCTTTTAACTACATATAACATTTTAATTTAAAGACTTCATCTGTAATTAGTTTTTTTTATATAAATGAGAAAAACAAGTATTAAAACTTACATCGTTCCATCCCTAATACGATTACAAAATCGGATGCAAACTTAAAACCCTTTTTGGGATAACCAGCTCAACAACACGAACAAATGAAACTGCTATTATGCAATTTTTTCACAATTTGCTATTATTCATAAGAATTCGATTGAACTATTAACTCGAATTACCCGCATTTAAAAGTAGTCCACTGCATATTGTATTAACAGAAAGAGTAATACATCAAAACGCTGATATTAAAAATCATTTTCTGCATCAATTCAATATGAAATAATTTACTTAAAAATTATGAAATTATATAAGGTACATCCTATGTTAACATTTATAATTTAATAATCTTTTTAATGAATAATAACATTATTTTAAAAATCTTCCGGTGATCCCCAGTGAATCAGCTGGATAATGGAATACTAATCTTTGCACCATGAATATTCCAGAAAACACTAAACCCAGATCAAAATAAAAACTCAGTCAAAATGAACACAAATAACTACATTTGTAGAATTCAACAATACAAACAGACGGCAAATGATTAATTAAACGACGATTATATCCCTCATCCTTTTCAAATTTTACCAGCAAAATCTGTGATCAAAATTCTAGAAAGATAGCAGAGCTAGCTGGCAATTGAAATTTTGAAACTACATATATCTCTCTTGAGCTCCCACTATTTATAAATTCCTGAGAAGAAACTTTATATTTCGGTTCCTAAAAAATATATATCCATAATTCTTGCATTTTCCAGAACCCCCAATTTTATCATCAAAATTACTGGTAATCGGTTGGTTCTTGAATAGAATTTATTAGTTTAGAATATGTTAAGAATTCCTGCAAGTCTCCCTTCCTAACCATAAAACTAACATGACAGAAGAACAGTATGGGAATTTGTAATAATATAAATTATTATTATTTTAATTAAAAATTATAAGTGTGAAACTTCAATGTGAAAACTCATATTTTACCGCCATTTGATGTTGTACTGCAACTTTTACTACGATTTTCATAAATAGAATTTTTTGCACTACTCCAGAATAATAAGCAATTAAAAATACTTCAATTCATTGTGTACTTTTGTCACTTTCAGAGTTTTGATGAAAAGTAATTGTTCTTTTAAATATTAATTCCACGAATAAATTTTCATTTCGATTTCATAAACAGGAGGAAGCTTTCAAACAAGATTTTATTTTTCTGTAAATTGCGTTTTGTAAAAATCATGAGGGACAGAACACAATGGTTGTTGCAATTAGGCGCAGAAATCAATCTTTAAAAAAATCCTCATGTTATGGTATTTCGGTCTGGAGTTCCGAAATTTGAGATTTTTCCTCATAAAAATTTTCTAAATATCGCCAAAATGTGCCATGTACTGCCACACTTGCGCACCCCTTACACTCCTTCCCTTTAGGGTGACTTAATCTCATCGGCACCTTACTCCAATACGCGATCAGAACCGAGAGAGGGAGTTGGGGAAGATGCTGGACGTGACCTGCGAGCCAACGTAAACAGAAAAACCAATCAGCACAGAACGCACCCTTGATAACAAAAATATGCAGATTAAGCAATGGAGATCGCAAAGCATGGAGTGCCTTTGAATTAATTAAAAGCATCTCCCTCGATGAACATGAGCTGTGATTTAGGTCAGTCATAATGGTTGCATCATTGAGGAATGTATATTTCTTTAATGAATGATATACCATGGGAACTAATGTACCCATGTCATATATAATGAACGATAGAAAGAAACTAAGCACTTTTTTGATATAATGTACTGCACATACATAATGAATACGATCTTTGGATATAAGTGACATTCCATACTGAATATAATCATCATAAAATTATGATCAGATTACATCGAATTCTTTGAAGAATTCTTTATTCAAAAAGAGACTTTGAAAAACACATGGCTGAAGACATCTTTCGCCTGACAATAAAATATCTTTAAGCATTTTTTTTTTTTGGGGGGGGGGGGCTTTAGTTTCTTGTCCTACTGCCACTCAAGGGACTTAATTATTTTCCAAAACCGTTCAGCGGCCATGCTGTTATTTCTTATTTCTCGTTTACATCGGAGTTTAAAATTGGTTGTTCAACCCACTGAAAATAAAAATTCAAAAAAAATTTTCAATCAATAGCACTCATATCATACTAGCATTTAAAGTATTTTTGCGGATAATCTATGCTATTTGGAAGGATTATTTAATGTATTGACAGTATAATCTATGGTATTTTGTACGAATTCTGTCCTCTTTAAAAGCTCCAGAGCAAAGTATGCTTCAGCTTTTCATCAATAAAATCTTTCTTTTTTCTAAATTTATTTAAAAGGAATGAAAAATGAAATCGTTTTTCCCACATATGTTCATAATTACACAATTCCAACGAAGAAATCAGACAAAAACGTCCTCTAGTGGACACAATGAGCAGTTATGTTGCAATTCGAGAACATTTATGGATATATATTATAAATTAAATTGAAATGGGAGAATCAGAGCTGAAGAGCTGCCGTTAAAACACAGTAACAATTCATCAAAGAATGAAATTAATAAAAATTGTATAAAGAGGAAAGGTATAAGAGATTATGAAACATAAGGAAATTTTGTCCATAATAAAATCAAATGCACAGGAAATTACATTATTATTATTATTGAAACTAGGAGATATGTCTGACTATATGGATTGTTGTCTTGTTAATGATACTTTGGACAGATTATCACAATTTAACTAGCAAATATATACAGTGGCTCAAAAAATTGAGAGTGCACCTTACTTTTACTTGATAAATCCGACTTTCAATATAAATAACACATTACCGGGAAGTGCAAACATGTTTTTATTTTTACACATAACAAATATTTTAATTTAGAGTAAAAATAAAGAAAAATCGACGAATTGTAATATCACGCATAGAAAGAACTTGTCAGTATTTAGTTGCATGTCTTTTGGCTTTTATAATGGCCTCTAAACGTCGTGGTACCGATTCGACTCATTTTTGGTGGTATCTGAAGATATTTTATCCCATTCTTCTCGCACCACATGTTTTAAATGGGTTTTGTTAATAATGTTGTGTTTTTGGACCATTGTTTCGAGTGTGGCTCACAGATATTCAATGGTATTGATGTTGGGGTGCTGTGGTGGTGTGTGTAACTGCTATTTACAATGAAAAAGACACCATATTTTAACGTTACGTGCATTCTGTTTGGGGTCGTTGTCCATATGGTAGTAGCAATCTTTGGATTAGATGGAAATTCCATTTTCCAGCAGGACAACGACCCCAAACAGAATGCACGTAACGTCAAAATATGGTGTCTTTTCATTGTAAACAGCAGTTATACACACCACCACAGTACCTCAACATCAATGCAATTGAATATACGTGGACCATACTGGATATACGTGGAAAAAGTGGTTCAAAAACTCAAAAACAGAAACAAAACCCATTTAAAACAAGTGGTGCAAGAAGAATGGGGTAAAATATCTTCAAATACCACCAAAAATGGGTCGAATCGGTAACATGACTTTTAGAGGCCATTATAAGAGCCAAAAAAAAATGCAACTTAATAGAGAGACACTTTGTTTCTATGCGTGATATTGCAAATATTTCATTGATATATTCTCAATTTTTTGTGGCAAAATCCTGCGTACGTTTATTTAAAATGCTTCTGAAACTTTTCAATTTAGAAGTTTTTGGTTGATTTTTCTTTATTTTTACTTTAAATTAAACCATTTGTTATGGGTAAAAGTAAAAATATGTTTGCAGTTTCCGGTAATGTATTATTTATATTGAAAGTCGGATTTATCAAGTAAAAGTAAGATGTACTCTCAATTTTTTGAGCCACTGTAATATATATATTACCTTTGTTTCATTGAAGTACGATCTTCTCTATATATTATAAACACGAACACTCAGATTAAAAGTAATCGCTAAATTTTTCATGATTGAAAAAAAAGTGTTCAACTAATAGAAAAAAATATATTACAAAATATATATTTTTTTAAAAAATCTATGAAAAAATATATATTTTTTTAAAAAATCTATGAAAAAATAATTTTAAAAAAATTCTAGCTGAATGTGAAACGAAGAAAATATAATGATAAAATGATTCATGGAACCCCATTCTAATAACATTCTTACCATTTAGAGAACTGTTGTAAACACTTCGAGGTTTTATTCGAGATAAAATGCAAGGATTATATTATAAAAATTCCAAACCTCAGCCAAAATTCTTATTTAAAAAAAGTAAAGTTTACAATCCCATAATTATTTATTATTAATTATTCGCATGCATAAAAACATCCTGTCAGAGTTTCTCCAGAAGACAAAACAAAAGAAGACACATAGATGAGCAATTAAATATAGTTTTTCTCTCTCTCTTTACAAATCTCTAATTAAGGGCTTTCAAATGTCAGTAAAGGATCTCACATTAGATTATTGCTGGCACCATTAGTTTATTGCAGAAGCGCCACTCAAACCCACAAAATTTAATTTTCACTTCTCTTTTTAGCGATTTGTTTTTTTTTTGTTCTACCTTAGTGGCTCGCTTCTTAAATTTTTAGCGTGAATTTTATTAGCTAACTCTGTAGAATTTTTGAGTAATAATTTCTATTTTTATATTATTTACATATTTATTTCGCTTTATTACAACTTTTTATTATTTCTATTGTTATCTTCATCGTATATATTTAATATTTATACTAACATTTCTCTGGCAACAAAATTCGTAACTAGGTACACTATAAAAGTCCGACCAACACTTCGTCCGTTTAATACATAAAGAGATAAGAATTTTAATTTTCACCTTATGACGTTTTAATTTTTCAGTCATTTAATTTTCATTCATTTGGACCCTTTTTTAAATGATTTTAGCTTGTGGGACAGAATCAGTGTCCTTCCAATTTAATGGTCAATATGATCTTATAAAAGCACTATAAATGCTTTATGAAGTTCCCATCAATTTTAAACAGCATTTCGCATTTGAGGTTCGATTTTTGATTTGCCATGACTTACTTGCCAATAGATTTATCATAATTATGCATTGCCATTACAAATATAAAGAACTTTTTCAATTGCATCATATCACAAACGTTTCGATTTTTTTTATTTATTGATATGGGAACTCTATTTTCCCCTTTTGTCTCTTTACTGAATATGAAGCTGGATTCATGTGTTTTTCGTTGCTACTGACTCATTCACATTCATAAAATTCCCCACTTTTTTTCTACCACTCTACATTTTACAATTTCGATGTGTATAAATGCAATCTTCTTCAAGTACATCAATGTAGTTTTCAAAAGAATTATTCTTAAAAATACTTTCAGTAAAAAAAATTATAAAATTTTTAAATAACTAAAAAAATTTTAATTCAAAAAATGCCAAATTGAAAAAACAATGCAATTTTTTAAAAAAATGTATGTCTGACAATCATTAATAGTCATTATTCGGAATTATATTAACTCATATGTCATTTGCATCAGAATTCATCGCTTTTAATCTGACTATACCAATTCAAACATTCAGGTTTCTATTTATAGCCACAAAACCTTTATTACGCAAATTAAGAGAAGGCGTTCGAACAAATTCTAGCTCCTTCTATTCAAGTAATTCCCTCGTTCTTTCACAGTTTGTTCTTGGAAATTCCAAATCCAATTTAGAATTCCAATCGAACTTTTCATGGAAACATTTCTGGAGTTTTTCTTTAATAAACTATTCCTCTGATTAATTACATGAAGCAAAATACAGCTCGTTTATTCGTTCGAAACCATTTCTTACGTGGTTAACTATCATTGCTTTGAAAATGAATGCTCTTCAATTTTCTTTTGTCATTTAATTACAAAAATGCAAATTTTCCTATCATTGAAATAGAAGATAATATACATTGACGCAGAATATCATGCTTTTCAATAAAGTCAAAAAAGTTTTAAAAAATAGTTTTCTTTATTTATTTGTTTATAATCGTTCTTAGAAATATGCATAGGTAAGAAATCTTTTTTTTCTTTTCAGAAAACAGCAATAAATCATTTGCATTTCGAGAAACAATTCATTAGATTTTTATTTATTAAGTATATTTTTTATAAGTATAAGGAATTGTGTGATGTACCACAAAATAAATCACCCTGCAATATACATCCAGAAAATAATAAATTGGATGAGTAAAATGATTAACAGACTTAATCATTCTATATTTCAAAAATTATTACAACTATTAGTATTATGATATTAATATTTTTCATAGCTTTATCCTACAACAAATAGGGGCACATTATATTCTTGCAATGAAATAGATGTTGAATATCAGCCTCACAGCCCACTACAATCATCACATTGTTGTTTGAAAAAGAAAGAAGTTCCATGGTCCCATTTTGAAAGAGTACTATCTTTTATACTTTACCCGTATCTTAAGACTCCCGATAGATTTCATAGGAAGCATGAAGTCAAGTTCTATGTTTATATCAGTGTACCTTTTCAAACCACAGTAGTCCTTATCGCCTTATAATAAAAAAATCGTTTCTTTAATAAAATCATTCTCATGTAGTTTTGATTCAATTTTAATCATTTTTGCAGCAGATTTTCATAGATTAAGAGACCGATTACATAGAATTAGGGAATCCTTTCAGCGATTGTTTCATTTCCAATCTCCAGGAATTTTAGCAAAAAAAAACCTTGCAATATGAAGATAATGCACTTTATTTTGTTAAGTCCTTACTTGGTTCATTGTCTTAAACACTAGATGCTTTTCAAACCATTCATTTATTTTTTGTAAAGCCTTGGTTACTTCGGATTCTTGAAGAACATCTTGTTTAACGGATTTTTTTTTTCTTTTCTCACGAATAAATTGGAATATTCTTCTAAAAACTGCATTGGGAAACGTTTCCTTATATCATTTATGATAACATAAGAATTAAACTGTATGCTCGAACTGTATGAAAGGCCACTTGTTGTGTGGCTTATAGTTGTTTGGCCATTTTCAAGAAACTGAAACTACTTCCCTATAAAATTTTGCAAATAGAATCCTTCCTTCATAAAAAAAAATGAGGAAACGAAACCCATCAAGCCTCAATATAACTATCGATATATAAATATTACTTTCTGCTGATACATGGATTTCAGAAGATTTTAGGAACAATGATTGATCCAAAATGCAAGCACGATTTTATTTCCTGCGTTGTTCTGGAGTATAACTTAGAGCTAAAATATCTTTTAGATAGATTGATTGCTTGGCCAATACATCTGTGTTGAAACATGGAACCTCTTTTTTCTGTTTAAAACGAGAATACCTTTGTGTAGAATCTGATCGCTTTTATATAACAATATATACGAATGGATAAGAAAGATTTAAATATTTCCTTTACTTGGATAAACCTTGAAAAATGTAATAAATATTTCAAACTTTTTTGTTTTTTAAAAAACAGATGGTTATTATATACTTACTTTGAGTTACTAGAAATTTAAAAATTAGTTTTAATTAATTATTTCTCAAAAATAATTGTTTTTTTTTAGTGTTGCTACTTAAATTTAAAGGAAAATTTTAAAAAATCAAAGATGAGTATGTGTAAAGTGTAAATGAAAAAATTAAAGATAAATGTTTAAGAAAAAATTCAAAATAGAAGATCTAGGGGATGATTATTGTTTAAGAAATTGGTGAATAATTTAATTTAAATATTTCATTGTTGGAAAGATAATTTTAAAAAAACAAATGAATTACTAAAAAAAAAATCAGAAATTAAATCATATAATTTCTAAGAATAAAAAAAAACTAAAAGTTATATAATAAATAGAAACGATTCGTAAAAATAATTAGATTACAAATAAATAAAATTATTTCAGTGAAAACTTTGCAATTTTTCTCATTTCATTGACAAACTGCGAATTAAATGAAAATTTCTGTAAAAATTCCTTTACTTGCATATGATAACAAAAACTTTCTATCCTTTTAGATAATCATAATTATTTATTCAATATCCGTATAAAATGCTTTTTAAACAAGTTGATTTTTTTTATTTTCAAATTGTAAATTTTACTCTACTTTCTTAAGGTCGAGAGAACCTGGTTGGTAGAGCGTCGGTTTCACGTCCCTTAGGTTGCGAGTTCGAACCTCGCCGGCCGAAGATTCCCCGCGAGCTTGGTGGCTGGCGCGCGTTAAATTTGTTGTGGTAACAAAGTCCTCCAAGTAGAGAGTAATACTACTGGGGGTACTAGATCAGGGGTTATCGTTCTCTGATTCTGGTTTAAATTACGATCTGTGAATGAAGTCCGCCCAGTAAAAAGGGTTGTGACGTGTGCGTAGCTAAGTCGTTCTCTTGGCCCTAGATGGCGCTACTATAGAAACAAGAAGCGCTTCCATGGCAAGTGTTTAAGAAACAACTGTACTTTCAAATTCTTTAAAAAAGCTTAAAATGTTGACTTCTGTAATATTTCTGTAAATGCAAAATTACTTGTAAAATATATACGTTTTTCTTGTTCATGATGATAACATTGAAATTTTTTTACCTTAATGTCACTCTAAATTCATCAACATACATTTCTTGTTTAAAAAAATATCGGATAATTTGCAAACAATCTCGCTATGATGCTTTAGTTATGAAATGTTTAAGCAGTTCCAAGAGTTATATTTTTTAATTTTTTTGAAATATTTTTATAAAATTCAAAAGAGGCCGAAAGTTATAAAAATCTTCTATTAGTTTTATTTTTCAATTTTATATTTTAGATAAAAGGAAAAAATTACCTGAGCGTATATTAGGGGAAAAATTGATAGAAATGAGGATTCGATTTCGTTTCAATTTTTGTAAGCGAAATAACTTTTTTACGAACCTTTATTTTAACTTTCACAAATTCGAAATATACAAACAGAAAGCATTAAAATCTTCAAAAAATTCGAACTCAAGAATTTCACGAAGCTCCGCATCCGAAATCTCCTTCAGTCCGAAAAATACATTTTTGAAATTTTGTCTGCCAACTCAAAAACGCTTTGATATAATTCGATGTAATTTGGCGCATAGATTACACACAAATTTTATAAATTTCTGTCAAAGTTTAAACTGAATAAATTCAAAGGAAATCTGTTTCATCCAGTAGACCGAGAACAAAAGAAAAGAATAACTTCAAAATGAAAGAGTTAAGTATATAAAGATTAATACACTGGCTAATATCTAAAATACAGATCCGTGTCAAATTTAGATCAAATCTACTCGGGGGGACGTCTATTGATCTATACTATTGAACACATGTGAAAAAGCAATTCAAAAACATAGCAATTTATAAAAATGACATTTCATTTCCAATTTTAGCATCTTCAAGTTTGTATCAAATTTTGAAACAGTTTTCTCAATAGATTGACCGTCTGTCGGTCTGTACTTCAGCATGCATCTAATAGTAATGAATTAGAAATGCTGCGACTTAAATAAAGGAAATCTGGCATATGATCTTGTCACTAATATTGTAGTTCTAAGCCATTTTTTCGAAACAAAACTTTCCTAATTACGTACTCGAATTTCTGATACTTATCAACTTTATGTCAATGATTAATCGCCAATGATCGCATACTGGATTCAATAAAACAGCTAAATTTAATATCGTTCTAAATCGTAACTATCGTTCGCTAATGCCTTGCAATTAAGATAGAAGTAAAAGTTTTCTTTCCTAAGAAATATAAAAATCTCGTCTATGGAACTCCGAAAATTAAAGTCTCCAGCAGAAACATAGGTTTATGCAGGAGAAAAAGTTATAACACAGTTATTAGAGAGTATGCAAGAAGGTTTTGGAGAGACTACTTCCGATATTTTCTGTCTGTTGATTTCACTGCTTTAAAGGCCATTTATATTCTTATTTATTTCGTCAGGGAAATTTTTCTTATGCCATGCGTTAACTTTCAAAAATTTATATACAAGAATATACTTATGAAAAATATATATACAAGAATATACTTATGAAAAATATATATACAAGAATATACTTATGAAAAATATATATACAAGAATATAATTATGAAAAATATATAGACAAAAATATACTTATGAAATATATATACATACAAGAATATACTTATGAAATATATATATATATATATATACTTATGAAATATATATATACAAGAATATACTTATAAATATATATATACAAAAAAATACTTATGAAATATATATATACAAGAATATACTTATGAAAAGTACATATACAAGAATATACTTCTGAACAACATTGAAACTCCAGTTACATTTGAAATACATTTTCTTCCTAATAAAAATAATTCAGCATAACATTACAATCAGAACCTCTGTTAAAGTAACTTAGAATGGTATTATAACGCCGTAATGCAGTTGTTTATCTGCTGGAACTTCGGAGAACTTGGTTGCCGCTGCTCTAAGGAAATAAACTGCTTTAAATCCGGAGAAAATTGCTTTTATTTGTGTACTTAGCTTTACGATACAGCTCGGCGAAAATGGCGAGCGAAAAATATTCCATACCAACATTTGCTGGAAACGATGCCTTCCGATATCGTTTGCTATTCGCAAACGGAACGGAAATGAAGGTAACGTTTATTTTAAGCAACTATCGCCACGTAATTAAAAGAGAACTTTAATAGATGATTTTCGAAACTTTTAGCTTTTGCGGTCAAACTCGCATTCAAAGTCGAAAGAAATCGTTTGCAGAATCCGTTTTATCTCATTTTAATTCAAATGGAGGCTCTTTGGAATATGAAATATCGTTATTATTTGTAACCGAATAACGTACTTTAAAGAGAATGTGGCTCATATAATTTGCAAACGCTATCATTTCCCAGTTAGTCGAAAGAAGTATTTTGCGCTATCTACTTGATTAATGAAGTAATTTTAACATATCGTTGAAGCAACCATATGTAGTTTATCAGTTTCTGTTTCAATTTTTGTAAATTCTTCTAATGTTTTTGAAAGTATTAAATCCAGAAACAGAAATTTTTCCTGGCACCATTTGATTATAAATATTTATTCTATGAAAATGAAAAAAATAAATTTATCAGTACTATATGCTTAATCATAGAATTCGAAATATGATTAATGATTATGGCAGGAATACAAAAGCATTTTTAACTTTTCAAGTGAGGAGGTATTTTAATTATCTGATGTTACTTGTTAACTGCAAGATAAACAATCAATTTCTGAGTCAAAACTATTTGTCTTTTAAATGATGATTTCTACACACTTTCATTGAAACTTGTCAACATATACTGCCACCTTCGATACTATTCAGGATAATATCATTTATCAAGATTTGACAACTTCACTCGAATTCCAAAAATTTCATCAAAATTTGCAAGAAAATCTGAATTTTTTTTAGTGGATTCCTTCATTGTGTGAGTTTGCTTTTTTATAATTTTCCAACAGATTCTTATTTAAGTTTTTATTGCTTATGGTACTTGTCACAGACAAACCCTCTGATGAAGTCAGCGATTTTAAGCCGAATTTTAGTGTATCTTGTTTCAATAGCGCCATCTGGGGCCAAGAGTACGTCTTAGCTACTCATTCGTCAAAGCCTTTTTCAGGGGAGGACTTAATTCATCAAGAGATCGTAAATAAGATTTGAAACATAGAACCATCACCTCTGATCTAGTACCCCCATTGGTATTGTCTCGACTTGGAGAACTTTGTGGCTACAACAAATTTCTACGTGCACCAGCCACTATGTACACGAAGAAGTCTTTGGCTGACGGGGTTCGAACTCACAACCCAACGATCTACCAACCAGGTTATCTTGCCTTGTTACTGAAGTGAAATAAAGATGTGATCTTTTTATTATCCTAAAAACTATACAGGGTGTTGCCGAATTCGACCGACAAATTCAGAAGGATGATATTAAATATCAAGAGGATAAAGAATCTCCATACAACATGGGGTCCCAAACGACGTTTAGGGGATGAAAATCGCAAAAACATAAGCAGTCGGCGAATTTTTGGAAACTGTAAAAAATTAATTAAAAAATAACAAAAGTTGTTTCAACTATGAATTTTTTTTAAGTGAAAACACATTCTTAAAGACAATTTTTCATGTGAGTAACATGCCGATTTGATGAACCAGGGGGTCGTAAATTATTGAAAACGAAAAAGTAGTTTAGAACCCTTATCTGCAAAAATATTAAAACTTTAAGAAAAATAAAAGCTTGAAAATATAAGGAATTTTATACTCTTTCATTTGATATAAGTCTGTAATGTGAAAACTGAGGAGGTTTTAAGATATTCAGGAAAAACTAAAATGTTTGCCAGGAAATATCGCTGCAACATCGGCACCAATGTTTACAGAAGATGTTGCAAAATTCTATTGAAATATTCTGAGGAGTAATAGTAGGCATCAAGGTGATAAGAATTTTCAAAGAAATATAAAGTCGCAAACGACGGTGAAAATTTATTTGCTGGAATACAGACACAGCATACATTTGCAGCACACACATTTTAACATAAGAAAGGAGACGATGAGAAATTTTTATAAAAATTGCTCAATGCTGCGGCCGCGAAGGTCATTACACAATTCATTTAAAGGACCACCGGACGCGCTCAAACATACTTTGCTTGTGTGCTTTCGATTTCTCCAACAGCGACGATGATCCGTGCTACGAGATCTTTCAATGTATCCAAAGGTGTCTGATAAACAAGAGATTTTATATGGCCCCAAAAAAAGAAATCCAAGGTATTAAGGTCCGGGGAACTTGGAGGCCAATCAACAGGTCTGCCACGTCCAATCCATGTCCCAGGATATGTATCATCTAGTTTGTTAAGCACAGAATTTAAAAAAAAATGCTCTGGTGCACCACCATGCATTAACCACATGTTCTGGTGTGCAATGACTGGTATTTCCTGGAATAAATCCGGAAGGATGTGCTGCATGAAAACAAGGTACTTTGCGCCACTGAGGCTTTCGATCCCTGCATTTGGCCTCCTTATTTTGAAGGATCCTGTCTTCCGCAACCGTCTATTAATATTTGCAAGGTTGCTGTGGTGCGGACAACGCCTACTGTGATATTGCTATTGGTATATTCTTTGTGCTAGCCGTCCATTACCATTCCCTCGATCTTAAATTAAAAGCATATCCGCATACCAGTCATTCGTGAAATCTAACATATTGTTTGCGAATGAAACTTATCGACTATCAATTCTGCACTACTCTTTAATGAATATAAGCTGCTTTATATTCCTCGAATCATCAATTCTGCAATGCTCGTAGCTTTTATATTCATCGAATGCATAGAAAATTTAGATACGAGAAAGCTTCTTTTTCTCGACTACCTTGTTCCTAATCCTTGCATTCTTAGGGCTATTCTCTTCACCAGGCTAATTATCTCTTCGATGTCTGTTTTTGCGATTTTCCCAGAATAAAGGTCTCCTGCGACCCTATGTTTTATGGTAATTTTTCATCTATTTAATGTCTACTATCACTTCTCTAAATTTACCTTTCGAATTTGGTAACACCCCCTGTAAACATTGGTGCCGATGTTGCAGCGATGCTTCCCGGCAAACATTTTAGTTTTTCTTGAATGTCTTAAAACCTCCTCAATTTTCATTCTACAGACTTATATCAAATTAAGGAGTATAAAATTCCTTATATTTTCAAGCTTTTATTTTTCTTAAAGTTTTAATATTTTTGCAGATAAGGGTTCTAAACTACTTTTTTGTTTCCAATAATTTACGACCCCCTGGTTCATCAAATCGGCATGTCACTCACACAAATAGCCTTTAAGAATGTGCTTTCACTTAAAAAAGAATTTATAGTTGAAACACCTTTTGTTATTTTTTATTAATTTTTTACAGTTTCCAATAGTTTGCCGACTCCTTATATTCTTGAGATTTTCACCCCCTAAACGTCGTTTGGGACCCCATGTTGTATGGTGATTCTTTATCCTCTTGATGCCTCCCATCACCCTTCTGAATTTGTCGGACGTATTCGGCAACACCCTGTGTAACTTAAATTTTAGACATTCCAGGACACACATGCAGAAAATATGTGTCTGCGTTGTACCTTAAAATTTGGATAAAATAAATTTAAATAAATTGCTTTAATTTTAATAATAATTTTAAGCAATATATATCTTCAATTTTTTACATCTAATTTGAAAATAATGAAACTCTTTCTATTTTCATGTTTGTTATTAATTTAAAAACAGAATTAACATAAGATTTATATTAATGAAATTTTGGTTGATATTCCTTTCTTAGAAGAAATTAGTTGATTTTCTTTACCCAAATACAAATAATAAATATAAGAATAAGACAAATAATAAACACAGTTTGGATACGAGCATGGTCTGAAATTAATGAAAATTTTTCGACCCATATTGGCTTTAAAATATATAGAACCTAGTAGGTAAGGTTAGTTTAATCTCACACTTTCCCTTAAATCTGAGCCGTTTTTTTTTTGATTTGATATTATTTATATAATGGATAATTTTTCACGATATGAATATTATTCAATTTATATATAAATATTTATAATTGAGAAATAATAAATTTCCATCACATATAGAAAATTTTTATGAAAATTTTAATATGTCAAAATATGTAAATATATTTTAATTTAATTGGATAAAAAGAATATATTGGATCAAATAAAAAAAATCGTTTCCTTCTCAGAACATTGACTTAAGGTTTACAGATTTCATTTTGGATAGCTCATTGGTAATTTTTATTTAAATAGAAACTACAAAAGACATCAATAAAAATAGAAAATAAATTTATAATAACATAATACGTTTGATTATACTGTACTTCAATAATATTATTAGAAAATTTTATTTATTTCGATTAATATTTACTAAAATAAATGGTAGTAAGCGGTAATTTATTTTGCTTTAAATTATTATCTCAGAAATCTTTTTCTATATGAAGGTGAGGAAAAAAGTTCGGAAAATGAAGATCACAATCTATTTCCAAATTTTATGGCCGCTGTGTGGCAACGACTGTCTTCAAATGTATTTCGCCCTTAAATTCAAAAACCACAACCTTGATTGATCAATCACAGAAAAAGAAAAAAAAATTAGAGCCGCCGAACTATAAAATGATCGTGAAAACTATCAAACACGATCACAGCATATAACTGATGCTGTAAAAAATCTGGTTTTTCTCAGAAGATTGTCTTCTTTTGTTATTTCTCCTTAGAATTTTCTGCTGCTGAAGATTATTGTAGGAAAATAACTCTTCGCCAAGTAAAGAGTGGCTCAAAGATTGTAGATATCAAGAAGCAATCTGCGAGGCCGTAAAGAAATGCTTAGTGCTCAAATTAAGCTCAGATGACGAAGCACCCACTAGGGGGCGCTAAAACTTGTGTCCCATGAAATAGGGCCTTTAGGTACTTGGTCATAAAACCGGGTTGAGACAATGGCCGCCTTCCGTTAGCAGAGGTAAAAACAACAACTAGACGAGACTGGTGTCAAGCAAGCTAAGATGAAGTAAGGATTGGACAAAAAAATCTCAAAGGAACAAAAAGATGTCGCCATTTAGGGTTTATGGGACTTTAAGTTCGGACACGAGTTTGCTTCTGCAATTGCTTCGTGAAACATGTGGTTCTTTCTTCTTTCCACTTTTTTCACATTTTATTTTAACTATTTTTTTCTTTCCCTTATTTTAAAATGTAACTTTGATGAAGGTCACATACATTGGGAGAGTTGAAATGAGTCTCATTGGTCGTATTGCCTAAAACTTTGAAAGACGGTTGGTTGGATTAAACACAGTGGAGACATTATTTTTCGTTACCCGAAATGAGGATTTTTTGTTCATTAGGTATCTTCACCCTGTGAGATAAAGTAATATACCTGATTCTTTAAGGTTTTTAAACCCCCAACAAAATAAACTTTAAGTGATATTAACTAGATCTAGGATCAAAATGGAATTTATGTGAAAAAGAAATTATAAAAATCTATTAAGTCTTGCGATGCTGATTTTCTAAAGAGCTAATTTTTGGGAAGTAGTATTTTATAAGGATAATTCAAGTTAAGCACAGCAGATGCTTTTGATATCACTAAATAAACCTATTGTAAAATCATGTGTTGCTTTTAGGTTTGTTTGTTATGTGATGGGCTTTTACGCATGAGTATGTAGTTGATATTTTTAAAAATAAACTTCCATTTGCATATCATTTATAGTTATATCATGTTTCAAAAATATTACGGTTAAATGTTAAAAATATCATTTAAAGTTATAAATATATAAGAATTCAAGTTCTAACTGCACCATTTTCTACCATGGTTCTACGTTTATTGAAAATATGATGACTGCGCCAAATATAGTTTAAAAAATTTTAGAAAATAGGAATAAGAATTCAATATAATCTTCTTTATAGTCCAAAAATTACTTTTTAGTTTGGACAACAATAAAAGTAAATAATATACTTTTCATTGTTGGATAAATTAAGTAGGTTCAAAAGAGTCAATTGTAAAAAGATTCAGAGGTAGACGGATTAAGAATATTTCTTAATAAAATGCAAAAATTATATAATATTCTAAATATTATATAATCGAATTTTATAATCTAAAATAATAAATATTAAGTTTTTTAATACATTAATAAAAACTATTAACAATCCCAATGGATATAGTACAAAAACTATCGGTTTTTGCATTATTACTTAATTTTCCCAATATTGAAACATTAGACTTCTCAGAAGTAAATAGACCTTTCTCTTAATGTTGAAATTTTTTTATCAATGTGAAAAGATGCAATAATGATATAATATTTATATCATTATTAATGATATAAATATACCTAGATTCATATTCTATAAATGGATTGACTATATATAGACATAAAAATTATAATTGTTTTTTATTCTAAAATTTGGGTAGTAATTTAAAGTACATTAATTTATCAAACATCTATTATTTCTAATCGTCGAATTGGTAGATAATTACAATACTTTTCTTATATTCCTTCTTTTATAAGAAAGTAAACAGTTAGAAAATTTTAAAAATTATAAATTTCAGTTAATTTTCTTCGTAAAATCAGATGTTTTTATCATCTATTAGCCCATATATACCCCAATTTTTGTGCTAAATGTTTTACCCTCATATAACCAACCTCTTTTTTTGTGATACACGGATTCTTACAAAATATTTACTTAAATGTCATTACAGCATGAATATTTAAAGAAAGAGCTTCGAGCACGTATCGCAAAATTTATCATCAACACTTTCTTTACTCGTTAACATTTTGCAATTACATTAACGCATATAAATGCCCCATCAAACACGGCATCGATTACCGGAATTAAGAAATAGGCTGCGCACGATTATGCCCGATTAGCTTTACTCTGACATTAAATGTTCATTAAAATATGCAACGCGTATTAATTGAAAGAAAATTAGATACTAAAGGAAATTAATCGCAGTTTGAAGTAACGCAAAATTTTCTTCGAGAATTTAGGTTCCACCGGGTCTTTTGGAATGTCTCGCTCTTTTAAATGTAAAACATTGCAAATGCGATAAGTTTTAAAAATTCGAGTTATGTACTATTCACGTGATTCATTTTAATTGTTAATTTAAAGAAGTAATTTGTTTCATCCGTGTTCATTTTCGCCAATTTTTACTTTCTTGTATACACAGTATAGAGAATGTATAGCAATCGTCAAAAAATTCGAACTCGAAATTGTGTCGAATATCCCCTTTTCAGGTCCATTAGAATTCGAAACAAAACAACATTTTTGGAAAAATAATCCGTCTGTCTGTTTGTTTGTGACAAAGATAACTCAAAACCGCTTTGAGCTAGACGGATGAAATTTATTATATAGTCTTTACACCGGATTTGCAAATTTCTATTAAATTTTGGGTACAATCTATTCAAAGGATCTGTTCGTCTGTCCAGCTGCTCGAATATAAGTTAACAAGATTATTACTAAATGAACATAGCTAGATAGATAAAATTCAGTACACAGATTTAACATCTGTAGCGTAGATACCTATCAAATTCTGTGCCAAATCCAACAAAAGGTTGATCGTCTGTCTGTCTGTACATTCAAAAAGAAATAAACATGATAACACAAAAACGCAATGATTTAAATATATCAAATTTGGTACAGAAATTTATGATTGCAAGCACAGTTTTGCCCAATTTTTTTGTTTCAATTGATTGAGAAAAACGTGCCTGAAACATAAATTTGATTTTTCGATACTATTAAAGCATGCCAGAGTTTAATCGCCAAAGATCACACGGTAGATTCAGTAAAAATGCTAATTGACGTTAAAATCTCGTATATATTGTACGCCAATGCCAAATAAGGCGTTCTCTGCCATGGCGATTTATTAGAGAGTATGCTATGAAGATTAGGGGAGATCTCCCGCACTGATTATTTAAAGATAAAATTGAGTTATAATCAATTTACATTATTATCTATACAATAATTTACAATAAAACTCTGTTCTCTGAAAATATAAAGAATTTCTAAAATTTTCCCAGGATGAATTTAATGCATGCAAAATAATATTT